>JACRUU010000024.1:14855075-14860075 GCA_030449085.1 Kryptopterus vitreolus
TACACCTTCTCCATCATACACCTTCTCCATCATACATCTCCATCATACACCTTCTCCATCATACACCATCTCCATCATACATCTCCATCATACACCATCTCCATCATACACCATCTCCATCTTACATCTCCATCCTACATCTCCATCATACACCATCTCCATCCTACATCTCCATCATACACCATCTCCATCCTACACCATCTCCATCCTACACCATCTCCATCATACACCTTCTCCATCATACACCATTCTCCATCTCCATACACCTCTCCATCATACAATCTTCTCCATCATACACCTTCTCCATCATACATCTCCATCATACAACTTCTCCATCATACACCTTCTCCATCATACATCTCCATCATACAACTTCTCCATCATACACCTTCTCCATCATACATCTCCATCATACAACCTTCTCCATCATACACCTTCTCCATCATACATCTCCATCATACAACTTCTCCATCATACACCTTCTCCATCATACACCATCTCCATCATACACCACCTCCATCATACACCATCTCCATCATACACCACTCCATCATACACATCATACACCATCTCCATCATACACCACCTCCATCATACACCATCTCCATCATACATCTCCATCATACTCCTTCTCCATCATACACCATCTCCATCATACACCATCTCCATCATACACCATCTCCATCATACACCACCTCCATCATACACCATCTCCATCATACACCACCTCCATCCTACACCATCTCCATCATACACCTTCTCCATCATACACCATCTCCATCTCCATCATACATCTCCATCATACAACTTCTCCATCATACACCTTCTCCATCATACATCTCCATCATACAACTTCTCCATCATACACCTTCTCCATCATACATCTCCATCATACACCTTCTCCATCATACACCTTCTCCATCATACACCTCTCCATCATACATCTCCATCATCTTCTCCATCATACACCTTCTCCATCATACACCTTCTCCATCATACATCTCCATCATACAACTTCTCCATCATACACCTTCTCCATCCTATATCATCCATCATACACCTCTCCATCATACATCTCAATCCTCATCTCCATCATACACCATCTACACATCATACACCACCTCCATCATACACCATCTCCATCATACACCATCCTCATCATCATAATCATCATCTTCCATCATCCCATCATATCACCCTCTCCATCATACATCATACACCTCTCCATCATACACCATCTCCATCATACATCTCCATCATACACCTTCTCCATCATACACCTTCTCCATCATACACCATCTCCATCATACACCTTCTCCATCATACATCTCCATCATACATCTCCATCATACATCTCCATCATACACCTTCTCCATCATACATCCTCCATCATACATCATCTCCATACATCTCCATCATACCATCTCCATCATACACCTCTCTCCATCATATCTCATCTCCAACACCCTCTCCATCCTACACCTTCTCCATCATACATCTCCATCATACATCTCCATCCTCCTACATCTCCATCATACATCTCCATCCTACACCATCTCCATCATACACCATCTCCATCATACACCACCTCCTACACCATCTCCATCCTACACCATCTCCATCCATACATTCTCCATCATACACCTTCTCCATCATACATCTCCATCATACACCTTCTCCATCATACACCTTCTCCATCATACACCTCTCCATCATACATCTCCATCATACAACTTCTCCATCATACACCTTCTCCATCATACATCTCCATCATACACCTTCCATCATCTCCTTCTCCATCATACACCTTCTCCATCATACATCTCCATCATACAACTTCTCCATCATACACCTTCTCCATCATACATCTCCATCCTACACCATCGCCATCATACATCTCCATCCTACACCATCTCCATCATACACCATCTCCATCATACACCACCTCCATCCTCCATCTCCATCATACACCATCATCCATCATACACCATCTCCATCATACACCTCCATCCTCCTACATCTCCATCCTACACCATCTCCATCCACATCTCTACATCTCCATCCTACACCATCTGCATCATACATCTCCATCCTACACCTTCTCCATCATACATCTCCATCCTACACCATCTGCATCATACATCTCCATCCTACACCATCTCATTCCTACATGTCCAGTCTCACATGATCACTTGTTTCTTTTGGGTCTCCAGGTTACACATTGGGAAAGGGGTGCAGTTGGAGTGTAAAGGTGAGGGAGATGTTTGGGTCCGGTGCTTGAGTGACCACGCTGTATTTGTCCAGAGTTATTATCTGGATCGGGAAGCTGGACGTGCACCAGGAGACGCCGTCCACAAGATTTACCCTAGCGCTTATATCAAGGTACATCTAAACTTCCTTATTACTTTCACCCTCTTCATCTCACCTTTACCTCATCCACCTCGAATTTATCTCACCTTAACCTCATCCATCTCACCCTCATCCACCTCAACTTTCTCACCTTAACCTCATCCATCTCACCATAACCTCATCCGCCTCACCTTTATCTCACCTTAACCTCATCCACCTCATCCTCATCCACCTCACTCATAACCTCAACTTTCTCACCTTAACCTCATCCACCTTAACTTTATCTCACCTTAACCTCATCCACCTCATCCACCTTAACCTCATCCACCTCAACTTTATCTCACCTTAACCTCATCCACCTCACCCTCATCCACCTCAACTTTATCTCACCTTAACCTCATCCACCTCAAATTTATCTCACCTTAACCTCATCCACCTCTCACCTTAACCTCATCCATCTCACCCTCATCCACCTAACCTCACCTTATCTCACCTTAACCTCATCCATCTCACCTTAACCTCATCCGCCTCACCTTTCTCACCTCAATCTCATCCACCTCACCTTTATCTCACTTTAACCTCATCCACCTCGAATTTCTCACCTTAACCTCATCCATCTCACCATAACCTCATCCACCTCACCTTTATCTCACCTTAACCTCATCCATCTCACCCTCATCCACCTCAACTTTATCTCACCTTAACCTCATCCACCTCACCCTCACCCACCTCGAATTTATCTCACCGTAACCTCATCCATCTCACCCTCATCCACCTCAACTTTATCTCACCTTAACCTCATCCACCTCACCTTAACCTCATACCTCATCCACCTCAAATTTATCTCACCTTAACCTCATCCACCTCACCCTCATCCACCTCAACCCTCATCCACCTCAACTTTATCTCACCTTAACCTCATCCACCACCTTATCCACTCTCACCAACTCAACTATACTCACCTCTAACCTCATCCACCTCACCCCACTTTCTCACCTAACCTTATCCACCTCATCCACCTCAACTTTATCTCACCTTAACCTCATCCATCTCACCTTAACCTCATCCGCCTCACCTTTATCTCACCACCTCACCTTTATCTCACCTTACCCTCATCCACCTCACCTTTTATTTATCTCACCTTAACCTCATCCATCTCACCCTCATCCACCTCACCTTTATCTCACCTTAACCTCATCCATCTCACCATAACCTCATCCGCCTCACCTTTATCTCATCCTTACCTCACCTTTATCTCACCTTAACCTCATCCACCTCAACTTTATCTCACCGTAACCTCATCCATCTCACCCTCATCCACCTTAACTTTATCTCACCTTAACCTCATCCATCTCACCCTCATCCACCTCACCTTTATCTCACCTTAACCTCATCCACCTCAACTTTATCTCACCTTAACCTCATCCACCTCACTTTATCTCACCTTAACCTCATCCACCTCAACTTTATCTCACCTTAACCTCATCCACCTCAACTTAACCTCATTCACCTCAAATTTATCTCACCTTAACCTCATCCACCTCATCCACCTCATTTATCTCACCTTAACCTCATCCACCTCACCCTCATCCACCTCAACATTTATCTCACCGTAACCTCATCCCATCTCACCCTCATCCACCTCAACTTTATCTCACCTTAACCTCATCCATCTCACCTTCAACCTCAATCCACCTTAACTCATATCTCACTTTAACCTCATCCACCTCGACCTTTCTCACCTTAACCTCATCCATCTCACCTCCCATCCACTCACCGTCATCCTCACCTTTATCTCACATTAACCTCATCACCTCACCTTCATCTCACTTTAACCTCATCCACCTTCCAGCTCAACCTCATCCACTCACATCCACCTCAACTTTATCTCACCTTAACCTCATCCATCTCACCTTAACCTCATCCACCTCAACTTTCTCACCTTAACCTCATCCACCTCAACTTTCTCACCTTAACCTCATCCACCTCAACTTTCTCACCTTAACCTCATCCACCTCAACTTTCTCACCTTAACCTCATCCACCTTGAATTTATCTCACCTTAACCTCATCCACCTCACCTTTATATCACCTTAACCTCATCCACCTCACCTTCATCTCACTTTAACCTCATCCACCTAATCCTCATCCAGCTCTCACCCTCACCTCACCAGCATCTCACCTCACCTCTCACCCTCATCTCATCTCACCCTCATCTCACCTCACCTTCATCTCACCTTAACCTCATATCATCTCACCTTAACCTCATCTCACCTTCATCTCATCTCACCTTCATCTCACCTTAACCTCACCTCACCTTAACCTCATCTCACCTTCATCTCACCTTAACCTCATCTCACCTTCATCTTCATCTCACCTTCATCTCACCTTAACCTCATCCTCACCTCATCCTTCATCTCACCTTAAACTCATCCATCTAATCCTCATCCAGCTCACCTTTATCTCACGTTTACCTTCATCTATAATAATATTAATATATAATATATAATAATATTTGTTTTTTATCTATAATGATTAATTGTTTTTGACACCACATGAATTATACAGGACTGGGTGTGTAGTACCTTTAGTACTGATTGAGAGAGGAACACGTACAGGACCGGGTGTGTAGTACCTTTAGTACTGATTGAG
>JACRUU010000024.1:14867575-14893604 GCA_030449085.1 Kryptopterus vitreolus
TCAGCTACACTGTATCTCTTAACCCGTCCACCCTGCTTGCTTGGGTAGATTTAATCTGTTGTGTGTCACTGGGTTCTGCAGGCTTCTGTTCCAGGTGGGAAATTCTCTGCAGAACCGTTCCAGGCGTTTTGAGGATGCAGAGTCTAATGTTCCAGGTCCAGGAACCTACAACCTCATCCAGCCGTGGGGAAGGAAACTCCATCCTTCCGTCATCCCAGACCGAGGCATGAAGGTGGAGTTCACTGTGGGTTAGAGTTACTAAATGTCTGCTTGTGTACAATAACCCTAACCCTGTCTGTCTGTGTGTCTGTGTGTGCGTCTGTGTGTGTCTGCGTACATCTGTGTGAAACTGTGTCTCTGTGTGTGTGTGTGTGTGTGTGTGTGTGAGAGCAGTGTGTGAGGATGTTGTTCCACTCTGCTCCCTCCATCCCGACCCCCAGTCAGGCGTTTGGTTATGAGGAGAATGAGCAGGGAGAACTGTGCCGGCACAAACCTCCCAGCACTGACCAGAGCCTTGGTCCTGCCTACTATCATCCAACCCAGGTCTGTGTGTGTGTGTGTGTATGTGTGTGTGTGTGTGTATGAGTTGTGTTGGTTTGTCACTGTTTGTGTGAATCAGATGGAACCGGTGTATAAAGGAATCCATTTTGGCCAAATGACTGGGAAAAGAACAGAGATGAGTGTGGCGGAGGTGCCTGGACCAGGACACTACCATCCAGAGGAGTGAGAGATATACACACACTACACACACACACACACACACACACACACACACACACATATACATACACATACTCTCACTCACACACACTCACACTCACACATATACACACACACAAACACACACACATATAAATACACACATATATACATACACATACTCACTCACACACACACATTCACATACACCCATATATATATATATATATATATATATATATATATATATATATATATATATATATCATATACAGACACACACTCCTTAAACCTGATGTGTGTGTGTACTTGTAGAGATCACTCTGTGCGCTATGTGAATGTGAATTTGAAGCAAGAACTGAAAAGCCAATCTGAGCTGCAGATTCCTCGTTATCATGAACTGATCATACTGCAGGAGAACAAGAAGGTACACACACACACACACACACACACACACACACACACATCATGACACTGGCACATTGTTATATAAAATGTAAAAAGTAATGCTTTCAGAGATTGATTTTGTAGAATATTCCTGCTGTAGGAATTTCACCATCATGTGAATTCAGAATTCTCATTTTATATATGTGTGTGTGTGTTGTGTGTGTGTGTGTGTGTGTGTGTGTGTGTGTGTGTGTGTGTGTTTAGGGTGTTCCTGGTCCTGGGCAGTACGACATTAAAGGACAGTTTGAGAAGTCAAATGGAGTGTGTGTGTCCAGTGCAGCATTTCTGTCCCAGATCCCGGTATGTAAAACCCTCTGAGTTCTATACACTGTATAATATTTCACATCTGTTATATTAAGTGTGTTTTTTACTAGAAGTTGTGTTGATGGTAAATGTTACACTTTACTCAGAAACTGGACAAACCCTGAAATCCTATGCTGCTAAAAAATACATTCAAACAATAAAACAATTTTACTCGAGTAAAAAGCTTTAAAACTTAAATCTTCTACAGAAGTCTTTTTAAACCCTAATATCTATACTTGAGGATTGAATGGGAAAACTTTTCACACCAGTGATTGCAATGTTTTAGAGTGGCCCCTATATTTCTATGGCCCTTGAGGTCAGGACACACCAGGACACAAAGCTCTCCCATATATACAATGATCACACTCTGCTATGTGTAGGCTCTCTGTCTGTTTAAACCAAGCTTTTTCTGCTCATCCTGTCTGACCCTCATCTTTTACATGACATCACTTATTTGTAACTGGTGAGCGATTTGTGGTTCAGGAAGAGAAGGATCACATCTCTGAGACACAATCCACACTACATCACCAACTCTGTTTTCAAAACATTTGAAAACATTAATCAATGCAAATCTGATTAATCCATATTCTGTTCACAATAAAACAAACAAAGAATCAAATGATTAAATATGTAACATTTAACATATCTAACAAATAACATTTAACAAAAATCGGTTCGTTTTGAGGTTAATGGCTGCAACACGTCTCAAAAAGTATTTACAGGACCATGTTTCTCCTCTGTGTATCATCACATCTTCTGTCCATATGCACTGAGCAAGTGCAGAGAGCAGGTGGTAAAGGTTTGGGAGAGGAATGTTGTGAGATATAGGATTCACATCTGCACCACCTTCCCTGATAAACACCTTTTCTGGATTTGGCTCTAAAACCTGTAGATGGCGCTCAGCATTGATGAAACCTTTACAAACGTTTTCAACTTTAATCATAAAGCTAAAGTGTAGAAGAGTGTGACTGTGCTATGAGTGTGTGTGTGTGTGTGTGTGTGTGTGTGTGTGTGTGTGTGTGTGTGTGTGTGTGTGTGTGTGTGTGTGTGTGTGTAGAGGTTCTGCTCAGTGAAGGATGGGGCGCCCCCTGTGGGTTCCTATAATGATCCACGCTGTGCTCTGGAGAGTCTGAAGAAACTCAGTGGGGTAAAGAAAAGTCCTTTTAACCTCACTGCAGCTCGATTCCTACCTGAAAACAGAAACACCACACCAGGTATGTGTGTGTGTGTGTGTGTGTGTGTGTGTGTGTGTGTGTGTGTGTGTGTGTGTGTGTGTGTGTGTGTGTGTTTTGATGACTGTGTTTGATGGCAAAGGCATTTTGCAATACATATGTAAATAAAGTGTGTGTCCATCCGTTTGTCAGGTCCAGGAACATATAATGTGTTTGATTATGGTCTGGCAAGTGAGAGTCTGAAGAAAGCACATTTGGAGGGTAAGAAGAAGAGTGGCTTCGGTTCAACAGTCAGGAGAACTTCCATCTTCATCAATGGAAACGGAGAACCAGGACCAACACATTATATGGTACTACACATTCTAAATCACTGATAATACAAGGTGTAAACCACTGGAATGCAGTGGAGGATTCAGGAGGTTTTAATTGAGGTGATGAACTGTTGGGTTCTTGAGTAAGGCCCTTAACTCTATCTCTTCCAGGATGACCTTTATGCTTGGTAAGTGATAGTTTTCTTGGTAAATTTTGCAGGATGTATTTTTTTGTGTTTATTTATGTGAGATATTTTTTTAACATTGTAAATCTATTTTAGTGTTGCTGTAGATCTGTACTCATGCATGTTTATTGTACTGGGATTGTTGTGTATTGTGTGTGTGTTTGCTGTTTAGGTGGAGAAAAAAAGGGAGGAGTTTTACAAGCAACAGCCAACAGCAGTTTTTAAATCAGCTATCAAGCGACTTCCAGCACCTTCACTTACTAAAGTACATATTATCTGGTGTCGTGTTTCATTACTATTACAAGTTTAAATCTTGTTTATTATTATTATTATCATTATGATTATCATTATTCAGGACTCACCTTCTCCGAGCTCATACAATGTGCAGAAAGTGTATGAAATACTGTATGGACAGGGACGACACGGTGAACCTCGCACAAAAGAGGCACACAAACGGCAGAGCTGCTTTTTAAGCGCCGCACCTCGAAGCTCCTCCTTCCTTTACGATCTCCAGGTTCCAGGTGGAGGGTCAGAGGTCAAACATCTGTAGCTTTGTGCTATGGTGTGTGATTCACTAATATTCTGGTTGTATGTCTGTCTCCAGGCCCAGGTCACTACAGTCCAGACATCAAGTCTAACACACACTTTGCTCTTATCGGTTCTAATGAAGATCGATTTAAACAACCTAAAAACACAACACCTGGACCAGGAGCATATATGGTACACACACACACACACACACACACACACACCATGTTTGTGTGATGTGTTTCATTTTGTGTAGTTGTTTTGTGTATATGTCGATAGTGTGCCTTTCATATATTGGGTGTTTATGTGTTTATGACAGTGTGTGTGTGTGTGTGTGTGTGTGTGTGTGTGTGTGTGTGTGTGTGTGTGTGTAGCTGAATCCTACTTTTTCAGACACTTTACTAAAGCGTTCCTTCAATGTAACCCTTCAAACCTCTTTGATGTCACATCCTCTGGCTCCGCCCCCTGCATATGCAATGAAGACGAGTATTTAGTTCTCCACTGCTTAAACAGACACAGTCAGGGTCAAAGGTCAGGTCTTTAACCTCTCAAAGTGTATTTATGCAGAAGATTTATACTAATATAATGTGTGTGTGATTTAAGGATTTAAAAATTAATAGGTAATTGTCATTTTTAACTCCCATAATAAAATGTAACTGGTTAGACTCCATCTGAGTGTTGTTAAAATAGTTTTGTACACTAATTCATGAAATATAATTAAATATAATTGTAATTGTTTTTGTGTATCTGTGATGTACATTTGTACTTTATTTTTTCCATTTAGGGAGACTTTTACTTCAATACATTTCAAGCTCAATTATCTATGTCAAATCTGTCAGTCCTTTTTGGATAAAAATGTAACTGTTCAAACATACAGTTATCTACCAATCAGGGTAGGTGTCGCTCTGTGGTATCTACTGATCACCAGCATACAGTTCAACATCAAGCAGAACATTTAGAGAGGAACAAATAATGACTCTTTGTGTTTATTATTTTCCTTCTATTATATTTTATTTCCTTCTGTCTTTCTGTATTTCTTACTTTTCTTCCAGTTTATTTCTTCCATAACTCTCTTTCTCAAGACTTGATTACTGCAACTCACTCATCTCATCTACTTCAACTGATTCATGTTTTATATTCTTAGCTACAGTCTTCTCACGCAGTAAAAGTTGCATTACTAAATTAAATAAAATGGGTGTAAGATTTATTTGGGGAAATGACTTAATGTGTTGAACTCGGCAGCAAACTGCTGAAAACCTTTTGTTAAAATGCAAGACAGGCAGTAATTACAGACGCAGGTTGGATAGGTGAAAAAAATCCTGCTTGAAAAAAAAGGAAGAGGAAGAAAATAATATGGCATATTATAAATGAGTATACAAGATCAAATATTTAAATATACAAATATATACATATACAATATTTAAAATATTTATAAATATGAACAGTTAAATATTGAGTGGGTGGCGTAGTGGTTAGCATGTTCGCCTCACACCACCAGGATCCGGGTTCGATTCCCGTCTCGGCCATGTGTGTGTGGAGTTTGTGCATGTTCTCCCCGTGTCTCAGGGGGTTTTTCTCCGGGTTCTCCGGTTTCCTCCCCCGGTCCAAAAACATGCACGGTAGGTTGATTAGCACCTTGGAAAATTGTCCCTAGTGTATGAATGTGTGTGTGTGTGTGTGTGTGTGTGCGATGGGTTGGCATTCCATCCAGGGTGTATCCTGCATTAATGTCCATAGACGCCTGAGATAGGCACAGACTCCCCGTGACCCGAGGGAAGATCGGATAAAGCGCTAGAAGATGAAGATGAAGTTAAATATTGACTGGTTAAATTCAGCTAGTAAACATATTTACAAAAACATTGCAGGACAGGAATGTGGGGTGAATACAGACATAAATTGTGCACCACCTGAGGGGACTGTCGAAAACAGCCCCAAAATCAATTTTCTCCCATTTACCAATGACACTTTTAAAATCTGACACTTTCCATGGAAATCAATACTACATAATAATACATATTTAAATGTGGATCTATTTGAGCTTTGGGTTTTGACAATGTTGTGGAATGTATTTTGATTTTTTTTTTTATATTTTGTAAATGTACTAAAAAGTAATTAAAAGAAATTAAACACTTTAAAGGGGTCTAACCCTGTACTAAACTATTTATTTATAATCGAGTAAATTATAAACATATATAAACAATATTGTTTTGATTTAGTATATAATATAGTGTTTACATATCAAACACACTTCATATAGTCATACAAGCAGCGCAAACAAAATGGCGGGAAGGGGAACAAAGAGAAGCTCAGGAGGGGGAAGGGGAGGGGCTGTGGGCGGAGCCTCGCATGAGGAAGGTTTGTATTTGTGACCAATCATACTACCAGTTTTCGCTTGTACATTATTACAATACAGGTCTGTAAATAGAGCGGCCGTGAGGAGGATATTTTTCTTCATTCGCTTGCAGTTTACTCGAGAAGCAGTATCATGCCTACTGATCCAGCCAAGACCGCGCCCAAGAAGGGCTCCAAGAAAGCCGTGACGAAGACGGCCGGTAAAGGCGGCAAGAAGCGCAGAAAGACAAGGAAGGAGAGTTACGCTATCTACGTGTACAAGGTTCTGAAGCAGGTACACCCCGACACCGGTATCTCTTCTAAGGCCATGGGCATCATGAATTCCTTCGTGAACGACATTTTCGAGCGTATCGCCGGTGAGTCCTCTCGTCTCGCTCACTACAACAAACGCTCCACCATCACCTCCAGGGAGATCCAGACCGCCGTGCGCCTTTTGCTTCCCGGTGAGCTGGCTAAACACGCCGTGTCCGAGGGTACAAAGGCCGTGACCAAGTACACCAGCTCCAAGTAAAGCGTTTTACCGCCGTCTATAAAATACACAACAAAGGCTCTTTTAAGAGCCACCCATGTTTTCATATAAAGACTATTTTCCTTTGAGAGGGGGTGCTTTCACCGCCGGCGTTGAGCTCTACCGAGGGAATAAGCAAATAAACACAAGATGAATAAATGCATGTGAGAGCCAAACTTGTAGGTTTCGTCTCTGTGAATTTATAGATTTGCTTTTGACACTTTTTTTTATTTGTCCCGTGTTGTATACAATTGTCTCGCTCAATAGGCACCGTTTTTCTTCCCTTCTGTAGTGTGAGAAAATCGATGGGGCTTATAAGAATTCTTTATTTGGTCATTTATTCTGTGCAGCTTTAATGGCTCCATAATTTTGTTTTTTACTATTACATTCAGAAGATATAAAGAAGATAAAGCGCGCGCACTCGAACACAACGCTTTTCCCCCTTTGTTCATTAGTTACACACAAACCACAAATTAATTTCTTATGCGCAAATGGATAAATCAGTTTAATATAATCTCTCACATTTTTTTCATCTCAGATTCTATCAGCCCTTTTGCCTCTTTCTTGCTCATGCCCACACTTAAATTAATTTATGATTCTTTTTTAGACGTTTTTAGACAGTTTGTCTGCTTCCTCGTTTCCCTAAACTCCGACTTGACCTGGTACCATAGAAATATTCTGTATTTGATGTGAGTTTGGTACGGTTTTTGCAGTATTTTGTCTAAGAAAGAGTGCCATATATTCATAACAAACCCGACTCTTATTGGCTTAGGACTCCATGGAATCAACATCCAATCACAAATGCACCGTCGAAATTCAGCCTCAGCCCACAAAGTGCCCCCCCCCCACACACACACAGTAAGCGCGCTTATTAAAAACATATATATTTGAATTAATACATTACAAAGAACTATATGCACACATATACATCTCATGATTGTAGAGGCCAAAATGTATAAAATAAATTTACTATTAAAATATTTGTTTTTCATTTCCTAAAGTGTGTATAAATTTTTTTTTACTGTTTACATATACGTGTGTGTGTGTGTGTGTGTGTGTGTGTGTGTGTGTGTGTGTGTGTAATCATAAGTATTCCTGTATCATAAGAACTGCTAGAAATCTGAATTTTTTGGATCCAAAGTGTGTGAGGATCTGTAGCATGTTAGAAAGCTGGATAGATATTTTTGTGCTAAACCATTTAGGACTTTATAAATCAGTGATAGTAGTTTTCTCGGTTCTAAACTTAACATATAACCAGTGTAGGGATGATAAGATCGGGGTTATATAATCATATTTTCTTGTCCCTGTGAGAACTCTGGCTGCTGCATTCTGGATTAACTGTAAGTTGTTTATGAGTGATACTGAGAAACCACCTAATAATGCTTTACAATAGTCATAAATACATGGACTAGCTTCTCTTCATTAGATATAGATAACATGTTATCAGTTGTGGGAAGTAAGAGAGTATAAATATTTCGTTAATGTACTTAGATGATTATCATATTAGTTCTTTACTCCATGACCTTTACAAGACATTAAATAATTAAATGAACAGCCCCAGAAGCATTCTCCAGCCCAACTGGAGCTCACTGACAGTGACAATGGCTACTAGGTGGCAGATATAACATGCTTAGTGTAATTCCTTTAATGTCCATACAGTGTTGGTTATAACATTCTTAGTGTTATTATATTAATGCTTTATCACTCATCACACACTCACTGACACATAAACGTCGTACACACTGCTGTATCACTTTCATCTGACACACACACATACATATATACAGACACTGCTGTATACCTGTATTCACTACACTGTGGTTTATTAGGAAATATAGACTGAGATAGAGAGCATCATACTGATAGGTAGTGTATAATACAGTTCCTAATGAAATGAGGACTCAATGTGCACATACACACACACACACACACACACACACACACACACACACACACACACACACACACACACACACACACACACACACACACACACTCTTAGTGACAGTTATCAACAGTTATCAATACAAATGTGTCATATACAGAAAGTTCTAGAATCTCATAGTTCTAGAGTCAAGTTCTAGAAATACATACAAACCATGTGTACCATAGAAAACACAGACACACAAAGTGCGGCCCTGCTGGATATTGGACACTGCTGCAATTGAAGTGACTGACTTTGTTCAGCTTGTCAGCTCATGCTGTGGTGAAATAAAGTTGAATAGAATAGAATAGCCTTTATTTGTCACATATACATTACAGCACAGTGAAATTCTTTTCTTCGCATATCCCAGCTTGATGTTGGTAGCTGGGGTCAGAGCGCAGGGTCAGCCATGATACGGCGCCCCTGGAGCACAGAGGGTTAAGGGTCTTGCTCAAGGACCCAAGGGCGGCAGCTTGGCCATACCGGGGCTCGAACCCGGATCTTCCGATCAGCAGCCCAGTGCCTTAGACCACTGAGCTACCCCCTCCCATTGAAGAATGATTTGGTGACTTTTCACTTTGTACTGAACTCTCTTTGGCCTTTCTGCTCAGTGGTGGTTCAGTGTGTAAGCAACTGAAAGCAGAATCTGATGATAATAAAATAATATCTAATGCAACAAGAACTAAATTCCATATGTGAATTCTGCTTCTCTTGTAATATTAATTGTAACTGAGTATAAACTATTCTGATTGTAATCACCTATTCAAATATTTGTTATTATAAACTGTTTTAAATGTACCATGGTGTGCACTAATAAAATACATACCACAAGTCTGTTATTACTACTAGTTATAATGTTTATAAAGACGAAAATACGTGGACGGCTGTGGCGTCGTGTTTCTTTTTAAAGATATTCTTGTGTGAATGCGTTTAAATCCCGCCTCCTCACCTGCTCTCAAGAAGGTCGTGTAGAGAGAGGATAAATAGACCTTCACTGGTTAGCGTATATTTATTGAGCAGCTTGACTTTGTGAGAGTACCATCATGTCTGGAAGAGGAAAAGGCGGTAAGGGACTCGGTAAAGGAGGCGCTAAGCGTCACCGTAAAGTGCTTCGCGATAACATCCAGGGTATCACTAAACCCGCGATCCGCCGTCTGGCCCGCCGTGGCGGTGTGAAGCGTATTTCCGGTCTGATCTACGAGGAGACTCGCGGTGTACTGAAGGTGTTTTTGGAGAACGTTATCCGTGATGCAGTGACATACACCGAACACGCCAAGAGAAAGACCGTAACCGCTATGGATGTCGTGTACGCTCTGAAACGCCAGGGACGCACTCTCTACGGCTTCGGCGGTTAAACGCTTCTTTACCCAACTACGTGAACACAACGGCTCTTTTCAGAGCCACCCAAATACTCTCAAACGAGCCATTATTCCTCTTAATGTAGATGTACTTGAAAGTTAACTATATATAATCTTGTATTTAGTTATGCTATACAGTTAAGGGTCAAGTAATTCAGGAGGACTTATAAACTTTTTTTTTTTCAAAGATAGCATAAAGGTGAAACAACTAATACAAAGTAAAATAAACATGCAACATGTATGATACGCCTGCTCGCGCACATAAAATGGCGGACAGGGGTACAGGCATGTTTCAGGATTAGGGAGGTGCACTTAAGAATAAGCGCTAAAAGTGTTTAATTATGATCTAATAAATTGTGAACTTGTACATTAAACAGTTTTGACTTAGAATATTTATATATCAAATGCTACATACATACATACGAGGTGCGCGCGCATACACCCACACAAAAGACGGCGGTCAGGGAGAAAGGAGTGCGGGAGTGCAAACTCTTACAATAACCGGCGTCTAACCCCATATTCCTCTATTTAGTTATACGCTACTAAATTATAAACTTCTATATAAAAATATAGTTTTAATTTAGTGTCTAATATAGTGTTTACATATCAAACACACTTCATATAGTCATACAAGCAGCGCAAACAAAATGGCGGGAAGGGGAACAAAGAGAAGCTCAGGAGGGGAAGGGGAGGGGCTGTGGGCGGAGCCTCGCATGAGAAGGTTTGTATTTGTGACCAATCATACTACAGTTTTCGCTTGTACATTATTACAATACAGGTCTGTAAATAGAGCGGCCGTGAGGAGTTTTTCTTCATTCGCTTGCAGTTTACTCGAGAAGCAGTATCATGCCTACTGATCCAGCCAAGACCGCGCCCAAGAAGGGCTCCAAGAAAGCCGTGACGAAGACGGCCGGTAAAGGCGGCAAGAAGCGCAGAAAGACAAGGAAGGAGAGTTACGCTATCTACGTGTACAAGGTTCTGAAGCAAGGTGCATCCCCGACACCGGGTATCTCGTTCTAAAGGCCATGGGCATCATGAATTCCTTCGTGAACGACATTTTCGAGCGTATCGCCGGTGAGTCCTCTCGTCTCGCTCACTACAACAAGCGCTCCACCATCACCTTCCAGGGAGATCCAGACCGCCGTGCGCCTTTTGCTTCCCGGTGAACTGGCTAAACACGCCGTGTCCGAGGGTACAAAGGCCGTGACCAAGTACACCAGCTCCAAGTAAAGCGTTTTATCGCCGTCTATAAAATACACAACAAAGGCTCTTTTAAGAGCCACCCATGTTTTCATATAAAGAGTATTATTTATCTGCCATTTCCCCGTTAGCCTTAAGCTCAATATACCAAGGTGAGTAAACAAGTAAATGTATGTTAATTCACTCCGAGCTTCTTGCAGAATACAAAATAAACATTTATTGTGTGTGTTTTATTTATTTTTATATATGTATGCATATGTGTGTTTCTTTTGGAACATCCTGTATTTAGTCCACAATGCTGTTATCAAGAAAGGGTTTAGGAGGCTTTTATAAGTGTGAAAGCATAAAATCCATGAAGTCTGTAAGAAATGAGACATGGTATTTTGACGTGACTGACCAGCAAAAACACTTATTTAGTCTGCGCAGATCAGCCAGACCAAGCGCATGATTAATGTAAGGGTTGTATTTATTTATTTTTGTTTTATTTGCCCGCATTGTACTACAAAGGATTACATGAGAATGGGAATACTTGCAAAGGGTGGATTTTGGCCACAAGATGGCACTCATGCTCCATGAACAGCAAGCATCAGCGATTCAACCAGACCTTTATTTAAACAGGTTTTACTATAGCATTGAGTTTCCATAGACGTATTAATTAATGGTTAATGGTTAATTAATTTCACTCTCCTAAATGGAATACATAATTTTAAGTTTAACAAGAATGGAGTAAAGACTTGCTCATTTAAATGAGACAATGAGGGGGCTCTTGGATGTACAGCAACAAGAGAGCTACATACAAAGTCCTTTAAGTGTGCATCTATTAATAAGTGTGTGTGTGTGTGTGTGTGTGTGTGGTGGTAGCTCAATGGTTAAGGTGTTGGACTCTGGACCAGAAGTTTGCATATTCAAATCCCACCAATGCCAAGCTGCCTTTAGTGGGCCCTTTAGCAAGGCCCTTAACCCTCAATTGCTCAATTGTAAGTCACTCTGGATAACAATGTCTGCCAAATGCCATACATGTATGTATTTGTTGGTCATTTTTTGCTGATATTTGTTTTGTCTCATGTTGCATGCCATACATTAAATAGTTTCTATGTTCAATTCATTTTTATTTGTATATACATTTTAACAATGGAAATTATATCAAAGAATTTGTTTTTACAGCATTAACTGTGTAAGTGAAAGTTTGTCCCTTATGGACAAGCCTGTGGTGACTGGTGAAGGAAAAACTTGGTGGAAAATGGAATTGACCTTGAGAAGAACGACTCATCTGGGTCTCTTCTTCGGCCTCTCTTCATTTGGGTGAGACAGAATATTACAGTTAAACAATGTTAAGGTGATCAAATGTAATGTAAACTATAGTCTTGGGGCGGTGGTGCAGAATGAGTCCCATTCCATCCTCCAAGCTCATGAAAGGCTCTAATTTCCTGGAGATGGTAGATGTGAATGTGTGAGTGAGTGGCGGACGACATCTTACAGATACTGCAATTCTCAATATTCTTTATTCTGACACTGTGTCTGAATCCACAACACTGATTAGAAGGTTGTTCTATAACTTTGGGTTCACACAGATACTGAGGCACGAGAGGTGTTTTATATATCAGTAGTAGTGTTTTTTTAATCAATTTGAGATTTAATGGGAAATCATTGTAGACTGATTAAAACAGGGCTGATGTGATATTTTCTAGATCTGTTGAGGAATAAATTAATTTTATGTATTTGCTAGAACAACCAGACAGTAGAACGTTACGTTCGTCAAATTGAGATCTAACAAAATCATGAACTAGTTTTTCTGCCATCTGTAATAACATTTTGTCAAATTTTATCAATGTTTCTAAGGTGAAAGAATGGGATCCTGGTAATATTCTTCAAATCTGGCTCAAAGAAAAGTCTAGATCCAATTATCAAAGGTCATGGATAGGTTTTTAAATAATAATAATATTAAGTGCCAGTTTTAAAGATTTTGGTACATGACCAATGTTGATAGAGTTTATCACTTCTAGAAGAGGTTTCATTTCTTCTTGAACTATCTGTTTGAAGACTTGTAGGTAAGGAATCTACAACACAAGTTGATGGTTTTGCAGAGCAAATACATGAAATTAATTCACTCTAATTGAATGAAAACTATAGAACTGATTATCTGTTATAATTATCATGCAGGGTCATTTATAAAATAATTTGGATTAATGTGAATAGTTGATTTATCTGATATTTTAAATTTTATTATTAAAAATAATCAACAATTAAGCCGGTGTTTTTATTGTTAATTCTGCTAAGGTACTGAATAGAATTCTAAAATTCTATAAACCCTAGATTCTGTTTATCTTCTGTAAAGGTAGAAAAGTATGTTGATCAAACTACACTAACAGATTTTTTATAACTCACTGGGCTCTTCTTATGAGTGTGTCCAATAACATTCTGAATTTAAAATGGACACAACTGCTGTTCTTAAGCAGTCTTCCTGATTATCAAAATGTATATTACAAGCACCAACAATTAATGCTTTGTGTAGGTGTAATGTATAGATTTTTTAAATGAAAAGTTCAGTTATTTACTTTGTGAAAATGTATTATGTTTATCAAAAGGTAAAACTGGGATTATTAATTTATAAACTATATTTGAGTTGTATGTTGTAATAGGGAGACCATCAGGTGACTAGTGTGTAGTGTTACTTAAATAAATTGTTGTGTGATCTGTGTGAAAAGGAACCAGGAGGAGATATATGATGAATAATACCCATTTATTGGTTATAAATATCTTACCAAATATCTAATATTTCTCTAATCTTTGACTGGAAGGTGCACATGGCATGTTTATATTTTTTTTGGTTTTGCTTGCTAATATATACGTTTGTGCTTTGTTTAATGGAAGTTGTTAATAATTCATTGCCAAAAACTTACAGCATGCATCTACACATAGTTTTTACTTATTTTTAGTTTATTTCACGTAGTCCATGTGCCATTTGTGATGACTATTTGTTACCTTGGAAAAAGATTAAAACACATCAGTTGGAGCATGTTTCTTTTCTAATCAGATTAAAAAGTTTCGGGAATCATTATACTTTGTCTAAGGAAATAGCAAGATTTGTGATTAAATCTTCAAATTCTATTGGAAAATCAGAGTAGGGCCCAGAAGCTCTACAAATTATAATGACTGTGTGCTTAAACTTTATTTTGGATGTAGTTTCTTCTGGTAAGGTAAATTTCTACCTTTTGTACATTTTCTTTACTCAGTTGATTTTTGTGTTAACTGAATTGTTGACAATAAATGACAATAAAAACCTCTTGATTTGACTTGACTTCATTTTTATTTAGTTTTTTTGTGTAAGGCTGGGGGGCACGGTGGCGTAGTGGTTAGCACGTTCGCCTCACACCGCCAGGATCCGGGTTCGATTCCCGTCTCGGCCATGTGTGTGTGGAGTTTGTGCATGTTCTCTCCGTGCCTCAGGGGGTTTTTCTCCGGGTTCTCCGGTTTCCCCCCGGTCCAAAAACATGCACGGTAGGTTGATTGGCACCTTGGAAAATTGTCCCTAGTGTATGAATGTGTGTGTGTGAATGTGTGTGTGTGTGTGTGTCCTGCGAGGGGGGGCGATGGGTTGGCATTCCATCCAGGGTGTATCCTGCCTTAATGCCCATAGACGACTGCGATAGACACAGGCTTCCCGTGACCCGATGGAAGATCGGATAAAGCGGTAGAAGATGAATGAATGTGTAAGGCTTAGATTATTTTAATTATAAATAGTGGCAACACCATCTCCTCTTCCATTTAGTAGATGGAGCTTCATTTAATTTTATACATTAATTTGGTCTAATCCATGTTTCTGTCAAATACATTATATTAAAATCCTGATCTGTAAAACCTTGTTTAAAATCATTGCTTTTGATGAGAGAGAGATCTAATATTCCAGAGATCAATTTTTAGATTTGAGCTGCTGGCTTATTTACTTGTATTTAGTTTAATGTTAATCAAATTACTGAAACATTTTCTGAGATTTTCTCATTTGTTTTTTCAGATAAAAAAAGACAGTCTCAGTTTAGTGATTCCCGAGTGAAGACTTGCAACTAGCAGACAGACCATTTAGCCTGCTTGTTAATTGGCTAGACACACCTGTATATTTGGTCTGGGTTGCAATTTAGAGAAACAGTGTGTTTCAGTAATGGTGCATTGTATTAACACATGTTGGTCTCTCTCTCCCGGGTTACTGCTGGTAAAATGCAAGCACTTATTGAATAATTTATCAATCACGCGTTTAAAAAAAAACAGATTTAAAAGGAAATAGGGTTGGGGTGTATTTTGTAGTGGGTTGGGATGGGGGAGTGGCAGTGCTCAACTGGTCTCACTGAGGCACATGGCATGTTGTGAGGTGAGCTTTGAGGTGGAATTTGAGCAGGTTCGAGTGGGTGTGGGTGAATGTGTTGTCTTAGTGTTTGCTAACCCATCAATCTATCAATGTCTTGTCTTATATTGATAGACAGATAAATAGATAAATAGACAGACAGACAGAGACAGATAGATAATAATTGACATAAAGGTTTTGAAACAAATAATCTGCTATTGTTTGTGTCTGTGCTGCCTGAAGGCCCCAATAATAGATCATCCAAGAGTAATTATTCTCTTTTTCCCCAAATTTCTCCTGTTTCTCAGAGAGTTTATTGATAATATTGTTTTGTGGATGATCATAGTCCATTTTTATACATTTTTGTTTCCCTCAACAGACACAGTATCTCAGCATAGTTCAGGAAACCATATAAAAAAATCTTTCAACTGCGTCTATGCTTATTTTGTACCTTGAATTTTGTATCAAGTATACCTGAATGAATTTATTCTTATATGGAGACCTAAAGCACTATTTGTACGTCACTCTGGATAAGGGCGTCTGCTAAATGCTGTAAATGTAAATGAGTGATCACATGAGGAAGCTAGAGCACTGTTCGTTTAGCTTCCTTATCTGGTCCCTGGTCTTGGTTTTGGATTGTCACTGAGTTATACATTACATACTATTACATAGTAAGGCTACACGTGAAATAACTATAATAAAAATATATATGGTAAAGTCTTAAATTCAATGTATATGCAAGTGGCAGAAATAGTAGCAAGCATGTCTTTCAATAAACATTCCAAGTTTAAACTGGAGACCTAGGCAATTCTCAATTCAGTAACAGAAAGGAATACTTTTGGGGAAAAAAACAGTCATATACAAAGATAAATCAAGGTTTAAAAAAAAAAGCACATATGCATTCATTTCCTGTCTTTAATCAGGAAATAGGTGTGTGATCGTTCTGCTCACTTATTCCATTTCTGCCTCATAAATTGGCACTCTGCCAAACACCTTCTGCTACAAACTTTTGCTTTTTATTATTAATTCGTTTGCATGACTCATCCAATCGATCCCTAAAAGTTTTACTAACAAAATGTTCATGTTCTGGAATGACGGAGGAAAAAAGACCAGACTCATGCAGAGTGTGTCCAAACAGTGTGACCAGACTCACCCCAGCAGTGTGTCCATGAAAAGTAATAGGTCAAAGGATCTTCCAATTAAATTCAGAGGTAGAGGAAGTTCTATTGATGTAAGGTCAGTATACTGTATTGGGGAGTTTTATGACACCACCTGATCAAACTCACCATGTCCTATAAATCTTCCTCTTTCCAACCTTTAAACCTCTTTCAAACTTCCTGCATGTCTTCCTTCACCACAT
This sequence comes from Kryptopterus vitreolus, assembly GCA_030449085.1. Classification (NCBI taxonomy): domain Eukaryota; kingdom Metazoa; phylum Chordata; class Actinopteri; order Siluriformes; family Siluridae; genus Kryptopterus; species Kryptopterus vitreolus. The sequence goes on from JACRUU010000024.1 coordinate 14,884,259, forward strand.
CTATAACCCTCCTGCTCAGACTTCCCCCTTTCCTCCCGCTTGGCACCTCCATCCTCAGCATTCTTCTATTTGTGTACCCTGTGTCTTTCATCTTCATATACCCAAACCAAAGGCGGTTAATGGTTAGCATGTCCTGATCACACCGCCAGGGTCCGGGATCTATTCCCATCTCAGCTATGTGTGTGTGGAGTTTGCATGTTCTCCCCGTGCCTCAAGTTTTTTTTCTCCGGGTTCTCCGGTTTCCTCCCAGTCCAAAAACAGGCATTGTAGGTTTATTGGCACCTTGGAAAATTGTCCCTAGAGTATGAATGTGTATGTGTGCCCTGTGATGGGTTAGCATTCCATCCAGGGTGTATCCTGCCTTAATGCCCATAGACGCCTGAGATAGGCATAGGCTCCCCATGACCTGAGGGAAGATCGGATATAGCTGCAGAAGATGAATGAATGTATGCCCAAACCATCTCATTGGTTTCTTTTTATGTCCGCCATATTTTCCTTTTCCACTTCTCTTTCACATCATATATCTGGGCTTGGGGTTTAGAGTGCTCTGACCTATAATCCATCCAATTCCAAAACTGTCACTCCCTGTAAGGGCAAAAGTTTGTGCACACTTGACCATAAGTTTTATATGTTGTTGAATATCCCATTCGACATACACTGGATTTCCGCAGGTGTAACATTTTGATCAACATGGAGATGTGGATATGTAAGGTCGAAATGCAGACTATTAAAAGCGTAGTGAAACAGATAGGGTCAACGGTAGCAAATGGGCATCTAAGAAAAGGAAAAAACTATCTTTATCCAATGTGCAGTGGTCAAGGTAGGCAGCAAAGAATCATAACATAGAAAAATAATGTAATAGTCCAATAATAATAAAATAGTCCTGGAAACTGATGAAACACATGAAAACTGATTGAAATGAAACACATTAAGTGAAAACACACCTTGGTTTGTGGTAAATGGCAAATAATGGAAATATTCTCACTAATTCTCACACTATAGTGAGTGTGTAACATTTATTGTACCATAAATAAATGAGTCTTTTATTGGTTCCCCAGCAGCAGTACCAGGAACAGCAGTCCTATGGGGACATAGTCAAGTAGTCATGGTGCACTCTGGTGGTGGGAGGAACAAATGGAATCATAACAGTAGGTCACTCAGGATCTTGTCATCACATGATGTGTTTGTTTTCAGACCAGAAAACATGAAATCAAACATCAGGAGAATTCAGCTGGAGTCTATATTCAAGGTTTGTGCCATTACTTGGAACATACATTCTTATTTTAATTTACTGTATTGACAAAAAAATCAAACTGTAGCAGCAGTAATCAAGTAATTGTAACTGGGTTTATTGTAAGTTTCAGTTGGATTTATTCATGCAATAAATCACCTCTTACTGTGTATCTGTTGCTTTTAGATCAGTTACCGTATCTTTCTTGTCAGGAATGTGAACACAAAGTAATCATTCTAATAAAGAATGAGCTAAAGATGCTTAAGAAGCTACGAAGACCGGATCACCCAGCATGCACAGAGAGAAAGGATGATGAGGAGTTTATCAGTGTCAGAGAGGGAGCACTGAGGATTACAGCACATGTCCTAAAGATCATGAAGCACACAGATCTTGCTAACACACTGTACAACAGTAAGAATTCAGAATCATTGTAAAAATTTATTGTAAAATAATTGTGACACTAAACTGATTTCTTGAAAGCAGTAAATTTATAGTGTTAGTTTTCAAACAACTATAAGCCCATGAGCTATCTGAGTTCAAGCTGTACATGTACTTCACTATATTTTTAAAGGTCATTGTTCTGCCATGCATAGTCTGAGGCCTCTGTGCGGTTAAACTTTATTCTGGTACGGCGAGGAAGCATTTTCCTTGGGTTTACAGGCTCCCACCCTGACATTGTGCCACAATTTGATTTGAACAATTCTGTATCAATCTTTGGCGGGTCGGATTAAAAGGACCAATGGACCAGATGGGCCGTAAGTTTGCCCACCCCTGTATTAGATTCAACTTTGTAATTGTGCAACATACATGTTTAGAGACAAAGAAATGCAGTTGCATCCAACCAGAAATTCATATGGGGCCTATTAACAAATAACAACCATCAGATGTGAGAGTCGGTCTGTGGTGTAGTGGGTTAAGGTTAGTGAGAAGGCAGTGAGAAATATTCCTAGTAAAATAAATTCAACCATAAACTTGGGAATAGAAACAGTAAACAAAGACAAAAACAATAATTACTAACCCTAGTAATAAGGAAAAGGCACTACAAAGAAAGAACTAAAGACAGGAGGCTCAAACACACAAATAAAATGAGGGGTCTAAGGCTAGGGAAAGACAGGATACATGGAATAAACTCAAAATCCAGAATACACAAGGCACCAAAACTAGACAAAGGAAAAACACAAAATAAAACATCTAAACAAGATAGTAGACAAAGGGAACTGAGAATAAGATGGACAGGGAGCCATGGAGGAACTAGAGAAACTAGGAACTGAAAAGATAAAAAGGAGTAAGAGAAATAGAACAAAGAGAGTAACTAAAAGAACAAAGGGAATGAAACCAAAACAGAACTCCAAAAAACAATGATCAAAAACACAGGTTGCAATAAAAGGCTAGCATACAAGAGGAAATGTGAGAGGGCACAAAATAAAGGCAACAACAGAATAAACAAAAACAGAAAATGAACAGTAAACAATGTGACACTGACAACACAGAGACAACGCAGGACTATGAACTGTAAACTAGAGAATGCATCTAAGGAAAAACAGAGCACTTACAGAGATTAAGAAGGCAGGGAACCCTGAAACTCTGGAAACTGGAAAGAACCACAGGAACAGCAAAACACAAATCATGGGCAACGACAAACAGCAAACGAAATAATAGGCCAACAAAGACAAAAGCTACAAGAGGAGCTTAAGTAGCAACCAAAAGAAACGAGGAGCAGGTGGAACTAATTAGGGGACAGGGAATAATGCATAGGGAGCAAGGACCCAGTGGTGACATATGGTGGCCAAAATAAAGACACAAAATGTCCAGGCTCTGACAATAGCAGGGTGATTTTAAGTTGAACAAAGAACCAATACATTTTGGACCATAAATTTTGACCATATGATGAGGTTAATGTATTGGATGAAACACACTTCAGAAGTAGGACTTAGGTACACCTTCTGGAAGACAGTCCATAAAAGTCCATAGAAGTCTGGTCAGAAGTGAATCACAGAAAAATTTCAGGTAAAAAGCCACTAATCTACTCAACTCTATAGGACAAGATAAGAACAGTTTGATGCTGCATTTCTTCAGATGGGGTTTGAGAATTTGTCAGGATTAATGCTATTAAATAACTGTTATGCAATACTAATTCACTGTGCTCTAATACTTATATGTCTAGTAGAATTCATTGTTAGCACTTTTACATTAGTTAAATATTTATGTAAAATTTTCCATAATTCACAATACAACTTATGATCAATGTGTATATTGGTCTTGTTTCTTTAATATTTTCACATAATTTTACATGTTATGTCATGCTCAGTGATTCTGCATTTAAAATCATGTAATTAATTTGTTTATTAGAGTTTGCCACTTCTGTGTATCAGCCGAAGTTCAAATTCAAAAGATTTTTAAAAAAATCTAAAGTTTAAAATAATTAATGAAGGACTCTTACAACCAGGAAGCTCGGCACTTTTGAATAAGATTTATACAGATCTGTACACCACAGAGGGTTGGAGTAGAGGTGTTAATAATGAACATGAGATCAGACAGATTGAGATAGCATCCAGGAGTCAAGCAACACAGGAAACACAGATCAAATGTAATGATCTCTTTAAAGACAAGTCCATCAGAAGTGTGCTGACTAATGGTGTTGCTGGAATTGGAAAAACAGTCTCTATGCAGAGGTTTATTCTGGATTGGACTGAAGGAAAAGCAAATCAATAGGTCTTCTTTATGTTTCCCCTTCCTTTTAGACAGCTAAATTTGATGAAGCAGGAAAACCTCAGTCTGATGAAACTTCTTCATCACTTTTTCCCTAAACTGAAAAAACTAAATGTAATAAACTATGACTACTACAAATTGGTCTTTGATGGTATAGATGAGTGTCGACTTGCTCTAAATTTCCAGAACAATGAGGAATTGTGTGATGTGACAGAGTTGGCTTCAGTGGATGTTCTGCTGACAAACCTCATCCAGGGGAATCTGCTTCCTTCTGCTCACCTTTGGATCACCACTCGACCAGGAGCAGCCAATCAGATCCCTACTGAGTGTGTAGACCGGGTAACAGAGGTACAAGGCTTCAGTGATCCTCAAAAAGAGGAGTACTTCAGGAAGAGGATCAGAAATCAGAGCCAGGCTAATAAAATCATCACACACATGAAGTCTTCCAGAAGCCTCTACATCATGTGTCATATTCCAGTCTTCTGCTGGATCTCAGCCAATATTCTAGAGAGCTTGTTGGGAGAATCAGAAACTGGAGAGATCTCAAAGACATTGACTCAAATGTTCACACACTTCCTGATCTTTCAGACCAAGCAATCAAAAATACTTTCAGAAATGTGACCCTGATACTCAGGTGACCAGACAAAGTATTCAGGTACTGGGAAATCTGGCTTTCCAGCAAACGGCGAAAGCAAACCTAATATACTATAAAGAACACCTGGGAGAATGTAGCATTGATATCAGGTTAGGGGAAAAGAACCGCCACTCCAGGAGAGACCCGGAGACGAGTGTTGTGCACGGGCCTGCCACTCAGGCCTCGTTTTCAGTCTCCTCCAGCATGTTCATTGCAAAATAGTGCACGGCTAGACCGCAATGTACCTCCACGAGCCCTCACACCCAAATTAGGGTTTAGGGTTCGGGGTCAATCTAGATTAGGGTTACGCCCTCATATCAAAGTATGGGACTCTTTCCCGTGTCTGATATTATACCTGTGCTGGGTCAGCCTACCCGATAGAGTTTTGCCAGTTTCTCCCACGTACTGTTTACTGCACTTTGTGCAATACAGCAAATAGACGCAGTTGGCCGCGTCATGGTTCAAGGCCGGTGTGATCTCGTGGACCACTTTGGTTCGTGGATTCATGATCCACCGTTTTGGCCTGAATTCCACAGGTGGGGCAGGTTTCCTTTTATCCCCTTCGGGTAAAGGCAGTCTACTCCGGACTAGCATATCCTTCAGGTTTTTATTCTTCCGGTAGGCCGAGATGATTTTATGATTGTCCAACACTTTATTTTGTGATAGAAAATTGTGAAAATTGGTTTTGAGCATTCCATTAAGACGGACGCTGCCCTGAGAGAAGGTCGGTGATTAGCGGGATCATTTCTCTGCTGTCGGTCTTTCTCCGCTCGAGAAACTTGCTCCCGCAACCTCTCAGGAAGGAACGGGAATAACCTCGTTTCAGCAGCGCCCGGAATAGAATGCTCTGGGTTTCACAGTCGGAGACGATGGGGCGGCCCGGCGGCATCTCGAAAGGAACACTCCACGTGTGGGGTTCCTTATGGATTTTAGGGAGGAGGTAAAAGAACCTAGGTCGTGGATCGTCGGGACCCACAAGGTAAGTCGCTTGTTTTTTGTTTATATAGCCCTGGATAGACTGGATAGAATGGCCCGCGGTACATGGTAAATTAAACGGCAAGTCTGTTGCTGCAACGTTTCGGCTCTAAGGAGCCTTCATCAGGCATAGACTTGCCTAAAAAGAATTGTTTATTTATTATGTGTGGTTGTTGAATTTGAGGTAATTGGAGATGAGAAGAAGGATAACTATGTCAGATGTAGGTGGAGAGAGGAAAAGGAATTATCTAAAGAAAGTGATAAAAAATAGGTAAAGAGGAAAAAAAATTCAAAGTGTGATTATTAAAATCAAGGAAATAATAAATTGAAAAACAGGGGAGAAAAGGAACAATGAATGAAAATAAATGGGATGAAAATTAAAGTAAAAAGATGCAAAAGGAGAGGGAATGAAATGAAAACAATAGGTTGAAATGAAGCTGAAAATAAAAGTAATTCCAAAATATGGATATGAAAGGATTGAGGAAAAGGAAAGAAAAATAAGGGTCTTTTTTCGGGGAAAAAAAGGTCCAAAATGGCAGTTTAAGGGGAGAAAGAGAAAATCTTTTTATCCACCCCAAACCTAAGCTGGACTGTGTTTTTCTCCGTGAAAGAACACCTCTTTAAAGCACGATTGAATCAGCGATGTTGCTCCGTCAACTCTCTGTCTGTAACTGAGAGCGCTGCATGCAGGCGCGTTCACACACACACACACACACACACACACACACACACACACACACACACACACACACACACACCACACACACACACACACACACACACACACACACACACACACACCACCACATGCACAAGCTCCGCCCCCTGTTCTAGTTTCAGAGAGGCGCACATAACAGGAGGATTTTTTTCTTTTTTAACTTAGAAAATCCTTCCTATCTTTTCTTATTTAAAGCTGATTCCATGTTTCTCTCAATCCTATTTCCTCCTCTAACCCCTAAACTTTTAGGTGCATGAACTGAAAAAATTAATAATAACAAATAAATCCTTCTTGTTTTCTCTTTTTTCTCCCGTAGTGTTTTGTTTAAAGCACTGAAAAGATTGTGGTAAGTATTATCAGGTAAGTATTTTTAAACATGGTTTGATGTGTATATTTTTTGAAGTGTAGAAAGAATCCAGGTAAGTACATCAGGTGAGTACAATAATACAGATTATTTTAATTATTCCTTCTTTGTAGTGAATTGTATTTTCCAGAAAGAATTGTAATGCAATGAAATTAGTGTGTATTTTTTAGGGAAAATATTTTATTCTATTTTTTTCCAATCCCATGGATAATTATGAAATTCCAGATAGCTCAGTTGTTGGGGGTGGCACTGGCTAGGATAGGTAAGGGGAATGACCGTAACACCAAAGTCAGCATGACTCATTGCCAGGGAAAAGGGAGAGAATCGGTTAAGGTTAGGATTGGGGATGTTGGGGAGTGAGGAGGGGGGATGGGGATCAGGGATGGAGTTAAGTTTAGGGATGGGGAGTCAAGCTAAGGATTAGGGTTAGGGAGATAGGTTAGGGTTAGGGGTGGCGTTAGGGTTAGGTGTTAGGGTTAGGGGTTAGGGTTAGGGTTAGGGTTAGGGGGTTAGGGTTGGGGGGGTTAGGGTTAGTGGGGTTAGGGTTAGGTTTTTAGGGTTAGTTTTAGGGCTTTAGGGATAATAGGGGGAAGAGAACCGCCGTTCCAGGAAGGACCCGGAGACGAGCGTTGTGCACGGGCCTGCCACTCAGGCCTCGTTTTCAGCCTCCTCCAACATGTTCGCCGCAAAATAGCGCTCGAATAGACCGCAATGTACCTCCACGAGCCCTCACACCCAAATTAGGGTTTAGTTTTAAAATTAGGGCTGGGGGTATAGGGTTCGGGGTCAATCTAAATTAGGGTTACGCCCTCATACGCCGTCTACGGTTGTGTATTAGGGCTATGGATCAGAGTGGCAGAACTTGGCCCTAAGGTCCAAATTAGGGTTAGGGTTTTGAGGTCGTTAAAAAATTAGGGTTAGGACTAGCTCTAAGGTCTAAGGTTAAATTAGGGTTAGGGTTAGGTATAAGCAATAATGAGGTTATGTTTTAGGGTTAGGTATGGGGTTATGGTTAGGTATAAGTTAAGACTAAGGTTGTGGTTAGGTATAAGTTAAGGGTTAGGGTTAGGTATAAGCAATAATGAGGTTATGTTTAGGGTTAGGGTTATGGGTAGATATAAGTTAAGACTAAGGTTATGTTTAGGTATAAGTGAAGATTAAGGTTTTGTGGTTATTATTACGCATTAAAGCCTATTTAGGGATAAGGACTCAGGCTGACATTAAAATCATCCTTATCCCAGCGAAGTCCTAAATTTTGAGACACGTCTTCAGCAGTAAACCACAGAATCACAGGATGTTTCGGCCATTGATTACTGTACACCCTCATCCGTGGCGGCCAGCCGTAGGACGATCACTCCTCGGCCCATGTCCCATATCCAAATGAATACAATGGAAATACAAATTAATTAATTAATGAATTAATTAATTAGGATTAGGTGAATATTTCTAAAAGTCCTATTTGATGAATCATTCATTTATTTAAACAGATGATTCTATACACAGTATTGTTTTAAATAGTGTTATTTGTAAAATAGACCATTTACCCATTTGAACAAATGATCCTGTTTAGAGATATTTAGGATAGTATTAATACCCTAAGCATTCAATCTAAAACAGGGTGAAGACCGGTAGATGACCATGACTCACCTCTCTGCCGGTGGCTCCTTTGTTAACACCGCTAGGTTTCCGGAACCACTCGGGCAGAGCGCGCTGCAACGCGATGTGTGTAGACCATCTGATCCCAGCGGATGACCCCGAACTGGATCAACAAGCTTCTACTGGGTGGCCCGCCGAGGAAAATTCTATCAAAGTGAAAGTAAAATCCCCAGCATACTAATTTTCTCAATGGTAAGCCAACCCACCTCTATAATCGGTTTAATGTTCACGAGGATGGTAGATTTTAGATTTTTTAATTTTTGTTAGTTTATATTAATTTTGGTGCTAATTTTATTCGGCACATTGTAAGAATGAACGGTGCAAAAAACGGTTTGTTTCTATCTAATGCCGTTCTGGAGTTATAAGTAAAAAAGCGGCTTCCCATGATGCAATGGGGCGCAAAAATTTGCATATAGGCTTAAAAGCCTTTTTAAACCGAATTAAATGATTGAAATTGAATTAAGAGTCTCTAAAATGAAACTGAACGGCATTATGGGGCGCTGTTAAGGTAAATATCACGTGATTTTGAAGTAAAAGATCTAATGTAAATCTCTAATTTACGTTTTAGGCCAAAGTTTCAGCCCAAACATTTTATAGCGAGGTGGACCATAGTTACGCTCCTCCCAGCTTCCCTAATTAATGATCTTTGACCTAATTAATTATTTAATTATTGGGTTGATTAGTTAAATCAAGCCCAAAAATAGCGCAAAGGCCTAATAACCTACGACGCGTGTAACGTTCATGCCTGAGCTTTAACGCTCTGAGCGGAGCAAGATCGGACCAGCGGACGCACCCGTGTCCAGGTCCCGACAGGCGGGCGGAGATCAATTGAGGGTGCGCGACGAGGACAGCATGCGGCGGGACAGCCGGAACACACGAACACACGACCAGAGCCTAAGCTAACGATCGCCTTTCGCCTCGGGGTGTCCCACACCCGTATCCCGCGAGGGTGGCACGAAATCATGGGTCTATGATCGGCCTACTCCTCGGTATCGTCCTCGAGGGTGACTCAGACCCCTAAGCTAGATTCAGGCTAATCCCAAATCGTGCTCCAGACGC
>JACRUU010000024.1:14894864-14949864 GCA_030449085.1 Kryptopterus vitreolus
AAACCTAGCGGTGTTAACAAAGGAGCCACCGCAGAGAGGTGAGTATGGTCATCTACCGGTCTTCACCCTGTTTTAGATTGAATGCTTAGGGTATTAATACTATCCTAAATATCTCTAACAGGATCATTTGTTCAAATGGGTAAATGGTCTATTTTACAAATAACACTATTGAAAACAACACTGTGTATAGAATCATCTTTTTAAATAAATGAATGATTCATTAAATAGGACTGTTAGAAAATTCACCTATTCCTAATTAATTAATTCATTCTAATTAATTTGTTATTTCCATTGTATTCATTGATATGGGATATGGGACCTGGGCCGAGGAGTGATCGTCCTACGGCTGGGCGCCACGGATGAGGGTGTACAGTAATAAATGGCCGAAACATCCTGTGATTCTGAGGTTTACTGCTGAAGACGTGTCTCAAAATTAAGGACTTCGCTGGGATAAGGATGATTTAATGTCAGCCTGAGTCCTTATCCCTAAATAGGCTTTAATGCCTAATAATAACCACAAAACCTTAATCTTCAATTATACCTAAACATACTTAGTCTTAACTTATATCTACCCATAACCCTAACCCTAAACATAACCTTATTATTGCTTATACCTAACCCTAACCCTAAACCCTAACCCTAACCACAACCCTTCGTCTTAACTATACCTAACCATAACCCCAACACTAACCACTATAAACATAACCTCATTATTGCTTATACCTAACCCTAACCCTAAATTAACCTTAGACCTTAGAGCTAGTCCTAACCCTATTTTTTTAACCAATTCTGCCACTCTGATCCTTAGCCCTAATACACAACCGTAGACGGCTTATGAGGGCGTAACCCTAATTTAGATTGACCCCGAACCCTATACCCACAGCCCTAATTTTAAAACTAAACCCTAATTTGCGTGTGAGGGCTCGTGGAGGTACATTGCGTTCTATTCGAGCGCTATTTTGCGGCGAACATGTTGGAGGAGGCTGAAAACGAGGCCTGAGTGGCAGGCCGTGCACAACGAGCGTCTCGGGTCCTTCCTGGAACGGCGGTTCTTTTCCACTAACCTAACCCAGCCAGTGCCGCCCTCGGTCACCTTGTTGGAAGACGACTCCATGACGTAATCGAACCTGGTGGGCCTAGGTAAAAAGCTTTAACGGTCAACCTTACCGTTGCAATAAGCCAACAAACAAATAAATAATTAAATAATTATTTAATTAATAGATTATTATCTAGTAGTTAACTAAATTAGTAATTATATAGCATAGCTTTAATATAGTGGCCCGCTCAGGAATCCCATTAGTTGGGAGCGACAGTCTCGCTGCTTATCCATGAGCACATGCTGTAACGGTCGGACCTGGAGACATGGGTGATACCGTCGTTTAGGACGGCCTAACGTCCGGGATCGCGTGCGTCGGCGCGAGGGATATGACAGGGTCCAAGGGGCGTAAGCGCATTGGCGCAAGGGCCGCTAGGCATGCGTCTGGAGCACGATTTGGGAGTAGCCTGAATCTAGCTTAGGGGTCTGAGTCACCCTCGAGGAGGATACCGAGGAGTAGGCCGATCATAGACCCATGATTTCGTGCCACCCCCGCGGGTATGGGACACCCCGAGGCGAAAGGCGATCGTTAGCTTAGGCTCTGGTCGTGTGTTCCGGCGGTCCCGCCGCATGCTGTCCTCGTCGCACACCCTCAATTGATCTCCGCCCGCCTTTCGGGACCTAGACACGGGTGCGTCCGATGGTCCGATCTTGCTCCGCTCAGAGCATTAAAGCTCAGGCATGAACGTTACACACGTCGTAGGTTATTAGGCCTTTGCACCATTTTGGGCTTGATTTAACTAATCAAACCAATAATTAAATAATTAATTAGGTCAAAAATCATTAATCAGGGAAGCTGGGAGGAGCGTAACTATAGTCCACCTCGCTATAAAATGTTTGGGATGAAACTTTGGCCTAAAACGTAAATTAAAGATTTACATTAGATCTTTTACTTCAAAACCACGTGATATTTACCTTAACAGCGCCCCATAATGCCGTTCAGTTGCATTTTAGAGACTCTTAATTCAATTTAAATCATTTAATTCGGTTTAAAAAGGCATTTAAGCCTATATGCAAATTTTTGCGACCCATTGCATCATGGGAAGCCACTTTCTTACTTATAACTCCAGAACGGCATTAAATAGAAACAAACCGTTTTTTGCACCGACATTCTTACAATGTGCCGAATAAAATTAGCACCAAAATGAATATAAACTAACAAAAATTAAAAAATCTAAAATTTACCATCCTCGTGAACATTAAACCGATTAAGGAGGTGGGTTGGCTTACCATTGAGAAAATTAGTATGCTGGGGATTTGACTTTCACTTTGATAGAATTTTCCTCGGAGGGCCACCCAGTAGAAGCTTGTTGATCCAGTTCGGGGTCATCCGCTGGGATAAGATGGTCTACACACATCGCGTTGCACCGCGCTCTGCCCGAGTGGTTCCGGAAACCTAGCGGTGTTAACAAGGAGCCACCGGCAGAGAGGTGAGTCATGGTCATCTACCGCTCTTCACCCTGTTTTAGATTGAAGGCTTAGGGTATTAATACTATCCTAAATCTCTCTAAACAGGATCATTTGTTCAAATGGGTAAATGGTCTATTTTACAAATAACACTATTTAAAACAACACTGTGAATAGAATCATCTGTTTAAATAAATGAACGATTCATTAAATAGGACTTTTAGAAATACTCACTAATCCTAATTAATTAATTCATTAATTAATTAATTTGTATTTCCATTTTATTCATTTGGATATGGGACATGGGCAGAGGAGTGATCGTCCTACGGCTGGCCCCCACGGATGAGGGTGTACAGTAATCAATGGCCGAAACCTCCTGTGATTCTGTGGTTTACTGCTGAAAACGTGTCTCAAAATTTAGGACTTCGCTGGGATAAGGATGATTTTAATGTCAGCCTGAGTCCTTATCCCTAAATAGGCTTTAATGCGTAATAATAACCACAAAACCTTAATCTTCACTTATACCTAAACATAACCTTAGTCTTAACTTATATCTACCCATAACCCTAACCCTAAACATAACCTTATTATTGCTTATACCTAACCCTAACCCTTAACCTAACCCTAACCACAACCTTAGTATTAACTTATACCTAACCATAACCCCAAACCTAACCCTAAACATAACCTCATTATTGCTTATACCTAACCCTAACCCTAATTTAACCTTATACCTTAGAGCTAGTCCTAACCCTAATGTTTTAACCAGTTCTGCCACTCTGATCCATAGCCCTAATACAAAACCGTAGACGGCGTATGAGGGCGTAAACCTAATTTAGATTGACCCCGAACCCTACACCCCCAGCCCTAATTTTAAAACTAAAACCTAATTTGGGTGTGAGGGCTCGTGGAAGTACATTGCGGTCTATTCGAGCGCTATTTTGAGGCGAACATGTTGGAGGAGGCTGAAAACGAGGCCTGAGTGGCAGGGCCGTGCACAACGCTCGTCTCCGGGTCATTCCTGGAACGGCGGTTCTTTTCCCCTAACCTAAACCCAGCCAGTGCCGCCCTCGGTCATCTTGTTGGAAGCCGACTCCATGACGTTATCGAACCTGGTGGGCCTAGGTTAAAAGCTTTAACGGTCAACCTTACCGTTGCAATAAGCAAACAAACAAATAAATAATTAAATAATTATTTAATTAATAGATTATTATCTAGTCGTTAACTAAATTAGTAATTATATAGCATCGCTTTAATATAGTGGCCCGCTCAGGCATCCCATTAGCTGGGAGCGACAGTCTTGCTGCTTATCCATGAGCACATGCTGTAATGGTCGGACCTGGAGACATGGGTGATACCGTCGTTTAGGACGGCCTAACGTCCGGGCACGCGTGCGTCGGCGCGAGGGATATGAAAGGGTCCACGGGGCGTAAGCGCATTGGCGAAAGGGCCGCTGGGCATGCGTCTGGAGCACGATGTGGGATTAGCCTGAATCTAGCTTAGGGGTCTGAGTCACCCTCGAGGAGGATAACGAGGAGTAGGCCGATCCATAGAACCAGATTTCGTGACCACATCGCGGTGTATGGGTACACCCCGAGGCGAAGGGCGATCGTTAGCTTAGGCTCTGGTCCTGTGTTCCGGCTGTCCCGCCGCATGCTGTCCTCGTCGCGCTCCCTCAATTGATCTCCGCCCGCCTGTTGGGACCTGGACACGGGTGCGTCCGCTTGTCCGATCTTGCTCCGCTCAGAGCGTTAAAGCTAAGGCATGAACGTTACACGCGTCGTAGCTTATTAGGCCTTTGCGCTATTTTTGGGCTTGATTTAACTAATCAACCCAATAATTAAATAATTAATTAGGTCAAAGATCATTAATTAGGGAAGCTGGGAGGAGCGTAACTATGGTCCACCTCGCTATAAAATGTTTGGGCTGAAACTTTGGCCTAAAACGTAAATTAGAGATTTATATTAGATCTTTTACTTCAAAATTACGTGATATTTACCTTAACAGCGCCCCATAATGCCGTTCAGTTTCATTTTAGAGACTCTTAAATCAATTTCAATCATTTAATTCGGTTTAAAAAAGATTTTAAGCCTATATGCAAATTTTTGCACCCCATTGCATCATGGGAAGCCGCTTATTTACTTATAACTCCAGAACGGCATTAGATAGAAACAAACCGTTTTTTGCACCGTTTTTCTTACAATGTGCCGAATAAAATTAGCACCAAAATTAATATAAATTAACAAAAATTAAAAAATCTAAAATCAACCATCCTCGTGAACATTAAACCGATTAAAGAGGTGGGTTGGCTTACCATTGAGAAAATTAGTATGCTGGGGATTGTACTTTCACTTTGATAGAATTTTCCTAGGCGGGCCACCCAGTAGAAGCTTGTTTATCCAGTTCGGGGTCATCCGCTGGGATAAGATGGTCTACACACATCGCGTTGCAGCGCGCTCTGCCCTAGTGGTTCCGGAAACCTAGCGGTGTTTACAAAGGAGCCACCGGCAGAGAGGTGCGTCATGGTCATCTACCGGTCTTCACCCTGTTTTAGATTGAAAGCTTAGGGTATTAATACTATCCTAAATATCTTTAAACAGGATCATTTGTTCAAATGGGTAAATGGTCTATTTTACAAATAAAACTATTTAAAACAACACTGTGTATAGAAACATCTGTTTAAATAAATGAATGATTCATTAAATAGGACTTTTAGAAATATTCACCTATCCTAATTAATTAATTCATTAATTAATTAATTTGTCTTTCCATTGTATTCATTTGGATATGGGACATGGGCCGAGGAGTGATAGTCCTACGGCTGGCCGCCACGGATGAGGGGGTACAGTAATCAATGGCCGAAACATCCTGAGATTCTGTGGTTTACTGCTGAAGACGTGTCTCAAAATTTAGGACTTCGCGGGGATAAGGATGATTTTAATGTCAGCCTGAGTCCTTATCCCTAAATAGGCTTTAATGCGTAATAATAAACACAAAACCTTAATCTTCACTTATACATAAACATAACCTTAGTCTTAACTTATATCTACCCATAACCCTAACCCGAAACATAACCTCATTATTGCTTATACCTAACCTAACCCTTAACTTATACCTAACCACAACCTTAGTCTTAATTTATACCTAACCATAACCCCATACCTAACCCTAAACATAACCTCATTATTGCGTATACCTAACCCTAACCCTAATTTAAACTTAGACCTTAGAGCTAGTCCTAACCATAATTTTTTAACCAATTCTGCCACTCAGATCCATAGCCCTAATACACAACCGTAAACGGCGTATGAGGGCGTAACCCTAGTATAGATTGACCCCGAACCCTATACCCCCACCCCTAATTTTAAAACTAAACCCTAATTGGGGTGTGAGGGCTCGTGGAGGTACATTGAGGTCTATTCGTTTTCTTTGTTTTTTTTTTGTGAGCGCTATTTTGCGGCGAACATGTTGGGGGAGGCTGAAAACGAGGCCTGAGTGGCAGGCACGTGCACAACGCTCGTCTCCGGGTCCTTCCTGGAACGGCTGTTCTTTTCCCCTAACCTAACCCAGCCCGTGCCGCCCTCGGTCACCTTGTTGGAAGCCGACTCCATGAAGTAATCGAACCTGGTGGGCCTAGGTTTAAAGCTTTAACGGTCAACCTTACCGTTGCCATAAGCAAACAAACAAACAAACAAATAAAAAATTAAATAATTATTTAATTAATAGATTATTATCTAGTAGTTAACTAAATTAGTAATTATATAGCATCGCTTTAATATAGGTTTTTGGGGGGGGGGGGGGGCCCGCTCAGGCATCACAATTAGTTTGGAGCGACAGTCTTGCTGCTTATCCATGAGCACAGGCTGTAATGGTCGGACCTGGAGACATGGGAGATACCGTCGTTTAGGACGGCCTAACATCCGGGCTCGCGTGCGTCGGCGCGAGAGATATGACAGGGTCCACGGGGCGTAAGCGCATTGGCGCAAGGGCCGCTGGGCAGGCGTCTGGAGCACGATTTGGGATTAGACTGAATCTAGCTTAGGGGTCTGAGTCAACCTCGAGGACGATACCGAGGAGTAGGACGATCATAGACCCATGATTTCGTGCCAACCTCGCGGGTATGGGACACCCCGAGGAGAAAGGCGATCGTTAGCTTAGGCTCTAGTCGTGTGTTCCGGCTGTCCCGCCGCAAGCTGTCCTCGTCGCGCACCCTCAATTAATCTCCGCCCGCCTGTCGGGACCTGGAAACGGGTGCGTCCGCTGGTCCGATCTTACTCCGCTCAGAGCGTTAAAGCTCAGGAATGAACGTTACACGCGTCGTAGGTTAATAGGCCTTTGCGCTATTTTTGGGCTTAATTTAACTAATCAACCCAATAATTAAAAAATTAATTAGGTCAAAGATCATTAATTAGGGAAGCTGGGAGGAGCGTAACTATGGTCCACTTCGCTATAAAATGTTTGGGCTGAAACATTGGCCTAAAACGTAAATTAGAGATTAACATTAGATCTTTTACTTCAAAATCAAGTGATATTTACCTTAACAGCGCCCCATAATGCCGTTCAGGTTCATTTTAGAGACTCTTAATTCAATTTAAATCATTTAATTCGGTTTAAAAAGGCATTTAAGCCTATATGCAAATTTTTGCGACCCATTGCATCATGGGAAGCCACTTTCTTACTTATAACTCCAGAACGGCATTAAATAGAAACAAACCGTTTTTTGCACCGCTTTTCTTACAATGCGCCGAATAAAATTAGCACCAAAATTAATATAAACTAACAAAATTTAAAAAATCTAAAATCTACCATCCTAGTGAACATTAAACCGATTATAGAGGTAGGTTGGCTTACCATTGAGAAAATTAGAATGCTGGGGATTTTACTTTCACTTTGATAGAAAT
This sequence comes from Kryptopterus vitreolus, assembly GCA_030449085.1. NCBI lineage: Eukaryota > Metazoa > Chordata > Actinopteri > Siluriformes > Siluridae > Kryptopterus > Kryptopterus vitreolus. Next base: position 14,902,269 of record JACRUU010000024.1, read on the forward strand.
TTCCTCGGCGGGCCACCCAGTAGAAGATTGTTGATCCAGTTCGGGGTCATCCGATGGGATCAGATGGTCTACACACATCGCGTTGCAGAGCGCTCTGCCCGAGTGGTTCCGGAAACCTAGCGGTGGTAACAAAGGAGCCACCGGCAGAGAGGTGAGTCATGGTCATCTACCGGTCTACACCCTGTTTTAGATTGAATGCTTAGGTTATTGATACTATCCTAAATATCTCTAAACAGGATCATTTGTTCAAATGGTTAAATGGTCTATTTTACAAATAACACTATTTAAAACTACACTGTGTATAGAATCATCTGTTTAAATAAATGAATGAGTCATTAAATAGGACTTTTAGAAATATTAACCTATCCTAATTAATTAATTCATTAATCAATTAATTTGTATTTCCATTGTATTCATTTGGATATGGGACATGGGACGAGGAGTGATCGTCCTACGGCTGGCAGCCACGGATGAGGGTGTACAGTAATCAAAGGCCGAAACATCCTGTGATTCTGTGGATTACTGCTGAAGACGTGTCTCAAAATTTAGGACTTCGCTGGGATAAGGATGATTTTAATGTCAGCCTGAGTCTTTATCCCTAAATAGGCTTTAATGCGTAAAAATAACCACAAAACCTTAATCTTTACATATACCTAAACATAACCTTAGTCTTAACTTATATCTAACCATAACCCTAACCCTAAACATAACCTTATTATTGCTTATACCTAACCCTAACCCTTAACTTATACCTAACCACACCCTTAGTCTTAACTTATACCTAACCAAAACCCCATACCTAACCCTAAACATAACCTCATTATTGCTTATACCTAACCCTAACCCTAATTTAACCTTGGACCTTAGAGCTAGTCCTAACCCTAATTTTTTAACAAATTCTGCCACTCTGATCCATAGCCCCAACACACAACCGTAGACGGCGTATGAGGGCGTAACCCTAATTGAGATTGACCCCGAACCCTATACCCCCAGGCCTAATTTTAAAACTAAACCCTAATTTGGGTGTGTGGGCTCGTGGAGGTACATTGCGGTCTATTCGCGCGCTATTTTGCGGCGAACATGTTGGAGGAGGCTGAAAACGAGGCCTGAGTGGCAGGCCCGTGCACAACGCCCGTCTCCGGGTCCTTCCTGGAACGGCGTTTCTTTTCCCCTAACCTAACCCAGCCAGTGCCGCCCTCGGTCACATTGTTGGAAGCCGACTCCATGACGTAAACGAACCTGGTGGGCCTAGGTTAAAAGATTTAACGGTCAACCTTACCGTTGCAATAAACAAACAAACAAATAAATAAAAATAATCATTTAATTAATAGCTAATTATCTAGTCGTTAACTAAATAAATAGTTATATAGCATCGCTTTAATATAGTGTCCCGCTCAGGCATCCCATTAGTTGGGGGCGACAGTCTTGCTGCTTATCCATGAGCACATGCTGTAATGGCCGGACCTGGAGACATGGGTGATACCGTCGTATAGGACGGCCTAACGTCCGGGCTCGCATGCGTCGGCGCGAGGGATATGACAGGATCCACGGGGCGTAAGCGCATTGGCGCAATGGCCGCTGGGCATGCGTCTGGAGCACGATTGGGGATTAGCCTGAATCTAGCTTAGGGGTCTGAGTCACCCTCGAGGAGGATACCGAGGAGGAGGCCGATCATAGACCCATGATTTCGAGCCACCCTCGCGGGTATGGGACACCCCGAGCCGAAAGGCGATCGTTAGCTTAGGCTCTGTTCGTGTGTTCCGGCTGTCCCGCCGCAAGCTGTCCTCGTCGCGCACCCTCAATTAATCTCCGCCCGCCTGTCGGGACCTGGAAACGGGTGCGTCCGCTGGTCCGATCTTACTCCGCTCAGAGCGTTAAAGCTCAGGAATGAACGTTACACGCGTCGTAGGTTAATAGGCCTTTGCGCTATTTTTGGGCTTAATTTAACTAATCAACCCAATAATTAAATAATTAATTAGGTCAACGATCATTAATTAGGGAAGCTGGGAGGAGCGTAATTATGGTCCACCTCGCTATAAAATGTTTGGGCTGAAACTTTGGACTAAAACGTAAATTAGAGATTTATATTAGATCTTTTAATTCAAAATCACGTGATATTTACCTTAACAGCGCCCCATAATGCCGTTCAGTTTCATTTAGAGACTCTTAATTCAATTTCAATCATTTAATCCGGTTTTTTTTAAAAAGGGGGGCTTTTTTTTTTTAAGCCTATATGCAAATTTTTGCGCCCCAATGCATCATGGGAAGCCACTTTTTTACTTATAACTCCAGAACTGCATTAGATAGAAACAAACCGTTTTTGGCACCGTTTTTCTTACAATGCGCCGAATAAAAATAGCACCAAAATTAATATAAACTAACAAAAATTAAAAAATATAAAATCTACCATCCTCGTGAACATTAAACCGATTAAGGAGGAGGGTTGGCTTACCATTGAGAAAATTAATATGCTGGGGATTTTACTTTCACTTTGATAGGATTTTCCTCGGCGGGCCACCCAGTAGAAGCTTGTTGTTCCAGTTCGGGGTCATCCGCTGGGATAAGATGGTCTACACACATCGCGTTGCAGCGCGCTCTTCCCGAGTGGTTCCGGAAACCTAGCGGTGTTAACAAAGGAGCCACCGGCAGAGAGGTGAGTCATGGTCATCTACCGGTTTTCACCCTGTTTTAGATTGAATGCTTAAGGTATTAATACTATCCTAAATATCTCAAAACAGGATCATTTGTTCAAATGGGTAAATGGTCTATTTTACAAATAACACTATTTTAAACAACACTGTGTATAGAATCATCTATTTAAATAAATGAATGATTCATTAAATAGGACTTTTAGAAACATTCACTTATCCTAATAATTCATATCATTATTTAATTAATTTGTATTTCTATTGTATTCTTTTGGATATGGGACATGGGCCGAGGACTGATCGTCCTACGGCTGGCCGCCACGGATAAGGGTGTACAGTAATCAATGGCCGAAACATCCTGTGCTTCTGTGGTTTACTGCTGAAGACGTGTCTCAAAATTTAGGACTTCGCTGGGATAAGGATGATTTAAATGTCAGCCTGAGTCCTTATCCCTAAAAAGGCTTTAATGCGTAATAATAACCACAAAACCTTAATCTTCACTTATACCTAAAAATAACCTTAGTCTTAACTTATATCTAACCATAACCCTAACCCTAAACATAACCTTATCATTGCTTATACCTAACCCTAACCCTAAAACTAACCCTAACCACAACCTTAGTCTTAAATTATACCTAACCATAACCCCATACCTAAACCTAAACATAACCTCATTATTGCTTAAACCTAACCCTAACCCTAATTTAACCTCAGACCTTAGAGCTAGTCCTAACCCTAATTTTTTAACCAGTTCTGACACTCTGATCCATAGCCCCAATACACAACAGTAGACGGCGTATGAGGGCGTAACCCAAGTTTAGATTGACCCCGAACCCTATAACCCCAGCCCTAATTTTAAAACTAAACACTAATTTGGGTGTGAGGGCTCGTGGAAGTACATTGCGGTCTATTCGAGCGCTATTTTGCGGCGAACATGTGGGAGGAGGCTGAAAACGCGGCCTGAGTGGCAGGCCCGTGCACAACGCTCGTCTCCGGGTTCTTCCTGGAACGGCGGTTCTTTTCCCATAACCTAACCCAGCCAGTGCCGCCCTCCGTCACCTTGTTGGAAGCCGACTCCATGACGTAATCAAACCTGGTGGGCCTAGGTTAAAAGCTTTAACGGTCAACCTTACCGTTGCAATAAGCAAACAAACAAATAAATAATTAAATAATTATTTAATTAATAGATAATTATCTAGTCATTAACTAAATTAGTAATTATATAGCATCGCTTTAATATAGTGGCCCGCTCAGGCATCCCATTAGTTGGGAGCGACAGTCTTGCTGCTTATCCATGAGCACATGCTGTAATGGTCGGACCTGGAGACATGGGTGATACCGTCGTTTAGGACGGCCTAACGTCCGGGCTCGCGTGCGTCGGCGCGAGGGATATGACAGGGTCCACGGGGCGTAAGCGCATTGGCGCAAGGGCCTCTGGGCATGCGTCTGGAGCACGATTTAGGATTAGCCTGAATCTAGCTTAGGGGACTGAGTCACCCTCGAGGACGATACCGACGAGTAGGCCGATCATAGACCCATGATTTCGTGCCACCCTCGCGGGTATGGGACACCCCGAGGCGAAAGGCGATCGTTAGATTAGGCTCTGGTCGTGTGTTCCGGCTATCCCGCCGCATGCTGTCCTCGTCGCGAACCCTCAATTGATCTCCGCCCGCCTGACGGGACCTGGACACGGGTGCGTCCGCTCGTCCGATCTTGCTCCGCTCAGAGCGTTAAAGCTCAGCCATGAACGTTACACGCGTCGTAGGTTATTCGGCCTTTGCGCTATTTTTGGGCTTGATTTAACTAATCAACCCAATAATTAAATAATTAATTAGGTCAAAGATCATTAAATAGGGAAGCTGGGAGGAGCGTAACTATGGTCCACATCGCTATAAAATGTTTGGGCTGAAACTTTGCCCTAAACGTAAATTAGAGGTTTATATTAGATCTTTTACTTCAAAATCACGTGATATTTACCTTAACAGCGCCCCATAATGCCGTTCAGTTTCATTTTAGAGACTCTTAATTCAATTCCAATCATTCAATTCGGTTTAAAAAGACTTTTAAGCCTATATGCTAATTTTTGCGCCCCATTGCATCATGGGAAGCCGCTTTTTTACTTATAACTCCAGAACGGCATTAGATAGAAAAAAACCGTTTTTTGCACCGTTTTTCTTACAATGTGCCGAATAAAATTAGCACCAAAATTAATATAAACTAACAAAAATTAAAAAAATCTAAAATCTACCATCCTCGTGAACATTAAACCGATTATAGAGGTGGGTTGGCTTACCATTGAGAAAAATAGTATGCTGGGGATTTTACTTTCACTTGATAGAATTTTTCATCGGAGGGCCACCAGTAGAAAGCTTGTTGATCCAGTTCGGGGTCATCCGATGGGATCAGATGGTCTACACACATCGCGTTTCAGCGCGCTCTGCCCGAGTGGTTCCGGGAACCTAGCGGTGTTAACAAAGGAGCCACCGGCAGAGAGGTGAGTCATGGTCATTTACCGGTCTTCACCCTGTTTTAGATTAAATGCTTAGGGTATTAATACTATCCTAAAAATCTCTAAACAGGATCATTTGTTCAAACGGGTAAATGGTCTATTTTACAAATAACACTATTAAAAACAAACACTGTGTATAGAATCATTTGTTTAAATAAATGAATGATTCATTAAATAGTACTTTTAGAAATATTCACTAATCCTAATTAATTAATTCATTAATTAATTAATTTGTATTTCCATTGTATTCATTTGGATATGGGACATGGGCCGAGGAGTGATCGTCCTACGGCTGGCCGCCACGGATGAGGGTGTACAGTAATCAATGGCCGAAACATCCTGTGATTCTGTGGTTTACTGCTGAAGACGTGTCTCAAAATTTAGGACTTCGCTGGGATAAGGATGATTTTAATGTCAGCCTGAGTCCTTATCCCTAAATAGGCTTTAATGCGTAATAATAAACACAAAACCTTAATCTTCACTTATACATAAACATAACCTTAGTCTTAACTTATAACTACCCATAACCCTAACCCTAAACATAAACTCATTATTGCTTATACCTAACCCTAAACCTAAACCTAACCCAAACCCTAAACCTAACCCTAACCACAAACTTAGTCTTAACTTATACCTAACCATAACCCCATACCTAACACTAAACATAACCTCATTATTGCTTATAACTAACCCTAACCCTAATTTAACCTTAGACCTTAGAGCTAGTCCTAACCCTAATTTCTTAACCAATTCTGCCACTCTGATCCACAGCCCTAATACACAACCGTAGACGGCTTATGAGGGCGTAACCCTAATTTAGATTGACCCCGAACCCTATACCCCCAGCCCTAATTATAAAACTAAACCCTAATTTGGGTGTGACGGCTCGTGGAGGTACATTGCGGTCTATTCGAGCGCTATTTTGCGGCGAACATGTTGGCGGAGGCTGAAAACGCGGCCTGAGTGGCAGGCCCGTGCACAACGCTCGTCTCCGGGTCCTTCCTGGAACGGCGGTTCTTTTACCCTAACCTAACCCAGCCAGTGCCGCCCTCGCTCACCTTGTTGGAAGCCGACTCCATGACGTAATCGAAACTGGTGGGCCTAGGTTAAAAGCTTTAACGGTCAAACTTACCGTTGCAATAAGCAAACAAACAAACAAATCATTAAATAATTATTTAATTAATAGATAATTATCTAGTCGTTAACTAAATAAAAAATTATATAGCATCGCTTTAATATAGAGGCCCGCTCAGGCATCCCATTAGTTGAGAGCGACAGTCTTGCTGCTTATCCATAAGCACATGCTGTAATGGTCGGACCTGAAGACATGGGTGATACCGTCGTTTAGGAAGGCCTAACGTCCGGGCTCGCGTGCGTCGGAGCGAGGGATATGACAGGGTCCACGGGGCGTAAGCGCATTGGCGCAAGGGACGCTGGGCATGCGTCTGGAGCACGATATGGGATTAGCCTGAATCTAGCTTAGGAGTCTGAGTCACCCTCGAGGACGATACCGAGGAGTAGGCCTATCATAGACCCATGATTTCGTGCCACCCTCGCAGGTTGGTTTATTTTTTTTTTTTAGGACACCCCGAGGCGAAAGGCGATCGTTATCTTAGGCTCTGGTCGTGTGTTCCGGCGGTCCCGCCGCATGCTGTCCTCGTCGCACACCCTCAATTGATCTCCGCCCGCCTTTCGGGACCTAGACACGGGTGCGTCCGATGGTCCGATCTTGCTCCGCTCAGAGCATTAAAGCTCAGGCATGAACGTTACACGAGTCGTAGGTTATTAGGCCTTTGCGCTATTTTTGGGCTTGATTTAACTAATCAACCCAATAATGAAATAATTAATTAGGTCAAAGATCATTAATTAGGGAAGCTGGGAGGAGCGTAACGATGGTCCACCTCGCTATAAAATGTTTGGGCTGAAACTTTGGCATAAAACGTAAATTAGAGATTTATATTAGATCTTTCACTTCAAAATCACGTGATATTTACCTAAACAGCGCCCCATAATGCCGTTCAGTATCATTTTAGAGACTCTTAATTCAATTACAATCATTTAATTCGGTTTAAAAAGGCTTTTAAGCCGATATGCAAATTTTTGCGCCCCATTGCATCATGGGAAGCCGCTTTTTTACTTCTAACTCCAGAACGGCATTAGATAGAAACAAACCGTTTTTTGCACCGTCATTCTTACAATGTGACGAATAAAATTAGCACCAAAATTAATATGAACTAACAAAAATTAAAAAATCTAAAATCTAACATCCTCGTGAACATTAAACCGATTATAGAGGGGGGTTGGCTTACCATTGAGAAAATTAGTATGCTGGGATTTTACTTTCACTTTGATAGAATTTTTCTCGGCGGGCCACCCAGTAGAAGCTTGTTGATCCAGTTCGGGGTCATCCGCTGGGATAAGATGGTCTACACACATCGCGTTGCACCGCGCTCTGCCCGAGTGGTTCCGGAAACCTAGCGGTGCTAACAAAGGAGCCACCGGCAGAGAGGTGAGTAATGGTCATCTACCGGTCTTCACCCTGTTTTAGATTGAATGCTTAGGGTATTGATACTATCCTAAATATCTCTAAACAGGATCATTTGTTCAAATGGGTAAATGCTCTATTTTACAAATAACACTATTTAAAAAAACACTGTGTATAGAATCATCTGTTTAAATAAATGAAAGATTCATCAAATAGGACTTTTAGAAATATTCACCTATCATAATTAATTAATTCATTAATTAATTAATTTGTATTTACATTGTATTCATTTGGATATGGGACAGGGGCCGAGGAGTGATCGTCCTACGGCTGGCAGCCACGGATGAGGGTGTACAGTAATCAATGGCCGAAACATCCGGTGATTCTGTGGTTTACTGCTGAAGACGGGTCTCAAAATTTAGGACTTCGCTGGGATAAGGATGATTTTTATGTCAGCCTGAGTCCCGGCAGCAATAAATAGGCGGGAATGCGCTAATAAGAACCACCAAACCGAACGGCACGGGAGACCGAAACAGAACCGGAGGCTGGAACGGAGATGCGACCCAGAACCCTAACCCTAAACATAACCTCATTATTGCTTATACCTAACCCTTACCCTAAACCTAACCCTAACCACAACTTTAGTCTTAACTTATACTAACCATAACCCATACCTAACCCTAAACATAACCTTTTATTGCTTATACCTAACCCTTCCCTAATTTAACCTTAGACCTTAGAGGTAGTCTAACCCTAATTTTTTAACCAATTCTGCCACTCTGATCCATAGCCCAATACACAACCGTAGACGGCGTATGAGGGCGTAACCCTAGTTAGATTGACCCCGAACCCTATACCCCCAGCCCTAATTTTAAACTAAACCCTAATTTGGGTGTGAGGGCTCGTGGAGGTACATTGCGGTCTATTCGAGCGCTATTTTGCGGCGAACATGTTGGAGGAGGCTGAAAACGAGGCCTGTGCACAACGCTCGTCTCCGGGTCCTTCCTGGAACGGCGGTTCTTTTCCCCTAACCTAACCCAGCCAGTGCCGCCCTCGGTCACCTTGTTGGAAGCCGACTCCATGACGTAATCGAACCTGGTGGGCCTAGGTTAAAAGCTTTAACGGTCAACCTTACCGTTGCAATAAGCAAACAAACAAATAAATAATTAAATAATTATTTAATTAATAAATAATTATCTAGTCGTTAACTAAATAAATAATTATATAGCATCGCTTTAATATAGTGGCCGCTCAGGCATCCCATTAGTTGGGAGCGACAGTCTTGCTGCTTATCCATGAGCACATGCTGTAATGGTCGGACCTGGAGACATGGGTGATACCGTCGTTTAGGACGGCCTAACGTCCGGGCTCGCGTGCGTCGGCGCGAGGGATATGACAGGGTCCACGGGGCGTAAGCGCATTGGCGCAAGGACCGCTGGGCATGCGTCTGGAGCACGATTTGGGATTAGCCTGAATCTAGCTTAGGGGTCTGAGTCACCCTCGAGGACGATACCGAGGAGTAGGCCGATCATAGACCCATGATTTCGTGCCACCCTCGCGGGTATGGGACACCCCGAGGCGAAAGGCGATCGTTAGCTTAGGCTCTGGTCGTGTGTTCCGGCTGTCCCGCCGCATGCTGTCCTCGTCGCGCACCCTCAATTGATCTCCGCCCGCCTGTCGGGACCTGGACACGGGTGCGTCCGCTGGTCCGATCGTTGCTCCGCTCAGAGCGTTAAAGCTCAGGCATGAACGTTACACGCGTTCGTAGGTTATTAGGCCTTTGCGCTATTTTTGGGCTTGATTTAACTAATCAACCCAATAATTAAATAATTAATTAGGTCAAAGTCATTAATTAGGGAAGCTGGGAGGAGCGTAACTATGGTCCACCTCGCTATAAAATGTTTGGGCTGAAACTTTGGCCTAAAACGTAAATTAGAGATTTATATTAGATCTTTTACTTCAAAATCACGTGATATTTACCTTAACAGCGCCCCATAATGCCGTTCAGTTTCATTTTAGAGACTCTTAATTCAATTTCAATCATTTAATTCGGTTTAAAAAGGCTTTTAAGCCTATATGCAAATTTTTGCGCCCCATTGCATCATGGGAAGCCGCTTTTTTACTTATAACTCCAGAACGGCATTAGATAGAAACAAACCGTTTTTTGCACCGTCATTCTTACAACGTGCCGAATAAAATTAGCACCAAAATTAATATAAACTAACAAAAATTAAAAAATCTAAAATCTACCATCCTCGTGAACATTAAACCGATTATAGAGGTGGGTTGGCTTACCATTGAGAAAATTAGTATGCTGGGGATTTTACTTTCACTTTGATAGAATTTTCCTCGGCGGGCCACCCAGTAGAAGCTTGTTGATCCAGTTCGGGGTCATCCGCTGGGATCAGATGGTCTACACACATCGCGTTGCAGCGCGCTCTGCCCGAGTGGTTCCGGAAACCTAGCGGTGTTAACAAAGGAGCCACCGGCAGAGAGGTGAGTCATGGTCATCTACCGGTCTTCACCCTGTTTTAGATTGAATGCTTAGGGTATTAATACTATCCTAAATATCTCTAAACAGGATCATTTGTTCAAATGGGTAAATGGTCTATTTTACAAATAACACTATTTAAAACAACACTGTGTATAGAATCATCTGTTTAAATAAATGAATGATTCATTAAATAGGACTTTTAGAAATATTCACTTAACCTAATTAATTAATTAATTAATTAATTAATTTGTATTTCCATTGTATTCATTTGGATATGGGACATGGGCCGAGGAGTGATCGTCCTACGGCTGGCCGCCACGGATGAGGGTGTACAGTAATCAATGGCCGAAACATCCTGTGATTCTGTGGTTTACTGCTGAAGACGTGTCTCAAAATTTAGGACTTCGCTGGGATAAGGATGATTTTAATGTCAGCCTGAGTCCTTATCCCTAAATAGGCTTTAATGCGTAATAATAACCACAAAACCTTAATCTTACTTATACCTAAACATAACCTTAGTCTTAACTTATATCTACCCATAACCCTAACCCTAAACATAACCTCATTATTGCTTATACCTAACCCTAACCCTAAACCTAACCCTAACCACAACCTTAGTCTTAACTTATACCTAACCATAACCCCATACCTAACCCTAAACATAACCTCATTATTGCTTATACCTAACCCTAACCCTAATTTAACCTTAGACCTTAGAGCTAGTCCTAACCCTAATTTTTAACCAGTTCTGCCACTCTGATCCATAGCCCTAATACACAACCGTAGACGGCGTATGAGGGCGTAACCCTAGTTTAGATTGACCCCGAACCCTATACCCCCAGCCCTAATTTTAAAACTAAACCCTAATTTGGGTGTGAGGGCTCGTGGAGGTACATTGCGGTCTATTCGAGCGCTATTTTGCGGCGAACATGTTGGAGGAGGCTGAAAACGAGGCCTGAGTGGCAGGCCCGTGCACAACGCTCGTCTCCGGGTCCTTCCTGGAACGGCGGTTCTTTTCCCCTAACCTAACCCAGCCAGTGCCGCCCTCGGTCACCTTGTTGGAAGCCGACTCCATGACGTAATCGAACCTGGTGGGCCTAGGTTAAAAGCTTTAACGGTCAACCTTACCGTTGCAATAAGCAAACAAACAAATAAATAATTAAATAATTATTTAATTAATAAATAATTATCTAGTCGTTAACTAAATAAATAATTATATAGCATCGCTTTAATATAGTGGCCCGCTCAGGCATCCCATTAGTTGGGAGCGACAGTCTTGCTGCTTATCCATGAGCACATGCTGTAATGGTCGGACCTGGAGACATGGGTGATACCGTCGTTTAGGACGGCCTAACGTCCGGGCTCGCGTGCGTCGGCGCGAGGGATATGACAGGGTCCACGGGGCGTAAGCGCATTGGCGCAAGGGCCGCTGGGCATGCGTCTGGAGCACGATTTGGGATTAGCCTGAATCTAGCTTAGGGGTCTGAGTCACCCTCGAGGAGGATACCGAGGAGTAGGCCGATCATAGACCCATGATTTCGTGCCACCCTCGCGGGTATGGGACACCCCGAGGCGAAAGGCGATCGTTAGCTTAGGCTCTGGTCGTGTGTTCCGGCTGTCCCGCCGCATGCTGTCCTCGTCGCGCACCCTCAATTGATCTCCGCCCGCCTGTCGGGACCTGGACACGGGTGCGTCCGCTGGTCCGATCTTGCTCCGCTCAGAGCGTTAAAGCTCAGGCATGAACGTTACACGCGTCGTAGGTTATTAGGCCTTTGCGCTATTTTTGGGCTTGATTTAACTAATCAACCCAATAATTAAATAATTAATTAGGTCAAAGATCATTAATTAGGGAAGCTGGGAGGAGCGTAACTATGGTCCACCTCGCTATAAAATGTTTGGGCTGAAACTTTGGCCTAAAACGTAAATTAGAGATTTATATTAGATCTTTTACTTCAAAATCACGTGATATTTACCTTAACAGCGCCCCATAATGCCGTTCAGTTTCATTTTAGAGACTCTTAATTCAATTTCAATCATTTAATTCGGTTTAAAAAGGCTTTTAAGCCTATATGCAAATTTTTGCGCCCCATTGCATCATGGGAAGCCACTTTTTTACTTATAACTCCAGAACGGCATTAGATAGAAACAAACCGTTTTTTGCACCGTTTTTCTTACAATGTGCCGAATAAAATTAGCACCAAAATTAATATAAACTAACAAAAATTAAAAAATCTAAAATCTACCATCCTCGTGAACATTAAACCGATTATAGAGGTGGGTTGGCTTACCATTGAGAAAATTAGTATGCTGGGGATTTTACTTTCACTTTGATAGAATTTTCCTCGGCGGGCCACCCAGTAGAAGCTTGTTGATCCAGTTCGGGGTCATCCGCTGGGATCAGATGGTCTACACACATCGCGTTGCAGCGCGCTCTGCCCGAGTGGTTCCGGAAACCTAGCGGTGTTAACAAAGGAGCCACCGGCAGAGAGGTGAGTCATGGTCATCTACCGGTCTTCACCCTGTTTTAGATTGAATGCTTAGGGTATTAATACTATCCTAAATATCTCTAAACAGGATCATTTGTTTCAAATGGGTAAATGGTCTATTTTTCTTTATTTTACAAATAACACTATTTAAAACAACACTGTGAATAGAATCATCTGTTTAAATAAATGAATGATTCATTAAATAGGACTTTTAGAATTATTCACTAATCCTAATTAATTAATTCATTAATTAATTAATTTGTATTTCCATTGTATTCATTTGGATATGGGACATGGGCCGAGGAGTGATCGTCCTACGGCTGGCCGCCACGGATGAGGGTGTACAGTAATCAATGGCCGAAACATCCTGTGATTCTGTGGTTTACTGCTGAAGACGTGTCTCAAAATTTAGGACTTCGCTGGGATAAGGATGATTTTAATGTCAGCCTGAGTCCTTATCCCTAAATAGGCTTTAATGCGTAATAATAACCACAAAACCTTAATCTTTACTTATACCTAAACATAACCTTAGTCTTAACTTATATCTACCCATAACCCTAACCCTAAACATAACCTCATTATTGCTTATACCTAACCCTAACCCTTAACTTATACCTAACCACAACCTTAGTCTTAACTTATACCTAACCATAACCCCATACCTAACCCTAAACATAACCTCATTATTGCTTATACCTAACCCTAACCCTAATTTAACCTTAGACCTTAGAGCTAGTCCTAACCCTAATTTTTTAACCAATTCTGCCACTCTGATCCATAGCCCTAATACACAACCGTAGACGGCGTATGAGGGCGTAACCCTAATTTAGATTGACCCCGAACCCTATACCCCCAGCCCTAATTTTAAAACTAAACCCTAATTTGGGTGTGAGGGCTCGTGGAGGTACAGAGGGACCAATAATCAACCTAACAAGAAATGACTGAGTTTAAATCCAAATATTATCTTCAGGTCAAAGGCACGGCCATGGGCAAAATGTTTGCCCCCTCCTACGCCAACATATTTATGGCAAGATGGGAGGAAAGGGCTCTAGCCGCCTGGGAGACCAAACCACTGAGCTATTATAGGTTCCTGGACGACATTTGGGGTGTCTGGGACGGAACGCAGGAACAATTTGAGAAATTTGCAGACCACCTTAACAATTTCCACCAGTCCATAAAAATTAAATATAAATTGGACAAATCGGGCGTAAATTTCCTGGACACGGTGACCTACAAGGGTGGGGGATTTTCGGAGACGGGCATGTTGGACATCAAAGTCTATTTCAAAGAAACGGACACACATGCCCTCCTCCACAAATCGAGCTTTCACCCGAGGCACACTTTTAGGGGCATTGTGAAATCCCAAATTCAACGATTTCACAAAATATGCACCCGACACGAGGATTTCCTGGAAGCCCAGAGCGTTCTATTCCGGGCGCTGCGGAAACGAGGTTATTCCCGTTCCTTCCTGAGAGTTTGCGGGAGCAAGATAACCCCAGCCCCTAGCCCCTAACCCTAACACCTAACCCAGCCCCTAACCCTAACACCTAACATAATCTGTATTTGTTGTACTCACCTGATGTACTTACCTGGATTCTTTCAACACTCCAAAAAATATATCAAACCATGTTTAAGAATACTTACCTGATAATACTTACCTCAATCGTTTTCGTGTTTTAAACAAAACACTACAGGAGAAAACAAGAAGGATTTCATTGTCATTATTAATTTTTTCAGTTCATGCACCTAAAAGTTTAGGGGTTAGAGGAGGAAATAGGATTAAGAGAAACATGGAATCAGCTTTCTATAAGAAAAGATAGGAAGGATTTTCTAAGTTAAAAAAGGAAAGAATCCTCCTGTATGTGCGCCTCTCTGAAACTAGAGCAGGGGGCGGAGCTTGTGCATGTGTGTGTGTGTGTGAACGCGCCTGCATGCAGCGCTCTCAGTTACAGACAGAGTTGACAGAAATCACCACCCTGATGAGTGGCATCAATTTAATTCCAATGAATTAAGCACTGTGGGTTTTCCAAGTTGGCAAAACCGTGTCCCTGAGCGGAGGGATCGCGACCCCCGCTGGAGACAGTGGAAGCGTGCTCCACAAAAACGCCCTTCATATCAGTCAATTAGTGGCAAACAACAGGGCACCAAAATGAATAAAAATCCCAAACAAAAACAGGGTAAACAACAAAAACAGGATAAACAACCTCAAAAAAACAAAAAGAAAAAACAACCCAATAAAAACAGGAGTGATCACCACATTAAACAAATTACAGACGACCAAAATGAGAGCTTTAGAGCTTTGGTGAGAAGACTGTTTGAGCTACTCAGGTCTTTCCATCACCTACAAAAGATTTCCATACACACGGAGGAGGAACCCCCTACCTTCTCCAGGCTCACAAAATTTCTTGGTGATGTAGTCAAGCCGGCCAACATGACGCCGGAGACAAAAGCCCTCCTGGAAGGTAATGCCAAGAATTGGGCATTTACCACACGACTGATCCTGCAGGATCACTACACTATTTTCATTGAAAAAGAGAGTGAGACACTGCAGGAGACATCGATCAAGGATTGGAAGATGGCTTTAAAAGTCGCCATAAAATGGTACAAGAACAGGTACCAAAAAAAGCACATGCAGGAGCCAATAGATAAAGTTGAAGCGCTCCTAGTATCTTTAGGGGAGATAGAGGGCGGGGCGAATAAGGAGGCAGAAACTCACAAGGGCCCCTCGGTGTCCACAGAGGTGGATTTTCCGCCCCTAACAAGGACTGTGGAGCCCGTGTCCCCGCCTGCGGCGATTAGGGAGAGAACGCCTCCCCCACGCCCTTCGGGGTCTACGGCGGTGGATCAGGCACCCCTATCACGGGCTGCAGAGCCGCCTTCTCCGCCTACTGTAATTGGGGAGCGAATGCCTCCCCCCTCATCCTCTTCTCTCTCACCCTTTCCCAAAGCACTTCCACAGAGAATCACCCGAACGAAGCGGCGGATCACTGTGCAAGCTCCCGGGAAAAAAAACCCGGCGGTCGCTCTCTCATGCGATCACCCTGAAAGCTGAGATCCAAGCCGACAGGGAACTACACTCACGGGCTTCAAAGTGCCTGAAAGGAGATCGCAGACTCGGTCGCATGAGGAGATGCTCCCGCAGCTAGATGCGCATCGGAAGTCTCCTTCAACAGTAGCCGAGGTGCACGCGATCTGGGAGAGTTCTCCCGCCGAGAGCGACGCTGATCAAGATCCTTTAATCAGCTTCGAGGAGGAACCCGGGGAAGCACAAAATGCCTCATTGTTAGATTCCCCGTGTCCGTCAATGGGAATCCGGGCGAGTGCATGCCTCTCGCCCGAACCCACTCTGGATCCCAGCCCAGTAGATCGACCAGCACGCCGTCGAGGGCCACGAAAGATTTATAGGCCCACCAAACACATATGCACGGTCAGGAAACTAGTCGTTTGTAGCCTCAGCATTCACAAAAAGTTTTGCATCCTAGGAGACTCCAATCTGGCCAGAATCTCTCATCACCACCTTGCTGAGGTCCAGATTGACAGCTTCCCGGGTGCCACGTTTAGACACGCTGAGAACCTGATCAGAAAAGCACAGGTGCACGTGACTGTGGAGAAGCTGGTTTTGGCCTTCGGTGTGAATCACAGAGGCCAAAAACTCACAACAACGGCCATCAAAGCCTAACACCTAACCCAGCCCCTACCCCTAACACCTAACCCTAAGCCACCCACTACCCCTAACCCTAGCCCCTAACACCTAACCCAGCCCCTACCCCTAACACCTAACCCTAACCCACCAACTACCCCTAACACGTAACCCACCACTACCCCTAACCCTTAACCCTAATAAAATTAGCCTAAAAATGAGTTTAAATCTACCATCCTCGTGAATATCAAGCCGATTATGGATGTGAGTTGGCGTACCATTGAGGTATGGGACGTGGGCCGAGGAGTGATCGTCCCACGGCTGGCCGCCACGGATGAGGGTGTATAGTAATCAAAGGCCAAAACATCCTGTAATTCTGTGGTTTACTTCTGAAGACGTGTCTCAAAATTTATGAATTCGCTGGGATAAGGATGATTCTCATGTTAGCTTGATAGCTAATTTTTTATTCAATTCTGCCTCTGATTCATAACCCTAAAACACAACCGTAGGCGGCGTATGACGTCATAACCCTAATTTAGATCGACCCCGAACCCAATACCCCTGCCCTAATTTCATAATCCCAAAGGTGGATAATTCAGAAAACCTAACCCTAACCAAACAATAGATGAAGTGAGGAAAAATTGTTGCTGTCAACCTACAGAGGACATATATCTGATTTTCAGGTGGGTGAGGCCTAGATGGAGAGAACAGGTAGACTAGGGTTAGGGTTAGACTTGATGTGCTTCTTTACAAGCTTCTCAAAATACTGAAGTGCATTATGATAATAGTCATTCAGGCAGGAGATTGAAAACTTGTTCAGCACAGGGATGATGGCCGTGTCTTGAAGCATGTAGGAACAATCCCACTTGCTAAGGGAGATGTCAGTAAAGACATCTACTAGCTATTCTGCAAATTCCCTGAGCACCCTTCCAGGAATTCTGTCTGGTCCAACAGACGTCTGTAGGTTGATGGCAAAGATTACTCCTCACTTCATCTGTGGTTAGACAGAGCACCTGATCATAGGAAGAAGGGATGTCTTCCTCGCTGCAATGTTATTCTGTGCTTCAGTACATCTGGGAGGGATGCATCACTGCCTCGTGCTGCTGATGTAGTTCGTGATCACCTTGATGGCTTTCCTGATGACCTTTCAATGATCTTGCTGATGTAGCTGGTAACTAATGATGTGTACCCCAAGTTAATAGAATCACAATTAGTTGCAGCCTTCCTAAACTTGTCCCACTCACTGTACTCAAAACAGTCCTGGAGAGCAGATAGCGCTCCTTCTGGTCAGGTTTTTACCTGTTTCAGAACTGGTTATAAGCATTGGATGACCGGTCTCTATGCTGGAATTAGTATAACAGATGTGGTCTGAGTATCCAAGGTGGGGGCGAGTCTCAACACGGTGTGAGCTGGGATGTTTGCCTAAACAAAATTCAATATGTTTTACCCTCTCGTTGCAAAGTCCACATTTGGACGGGTGCAATTATTTGAGATTCACATGGTTGAAATCTCTGGCAATAATAACCAATCCATTGGGATGAGCATTCTGCAGGTCGCTTATAATCCCATAGAGTTCACATAGCTCCTCCTTAGCATTAGCACTAGGCAGAGCGTACACTTAACCCTAAACACGGTAAATAAAATGTTCTTCACCTTAGTAATGAACTCCATGGGCCAAGGTTGTGAAGGTTCTTAAATATATAATCATTAGTTGGCATGGTTTCTGTACTTCAATAGAATCTGTCAGTCATATACATGAACACAACTGTCTCAGGTGTTTATGTACTTGGAAAGGTCAGTATAAAAACATGAAAAGCACCATTTTGAATCCAGATAGGTTGCTGCTCGCTACTACTAATGATCACATATCTATAATCTATTATGTCTGAATTAAAATTGTTGAATTCTAAACTTAGTCAAATTACCTCCTAAATTTAGTGTACTTCAATTAACTTATCATAAACTATCATTCGACTCAACTGCATTCCTCATTACATTGTGGCATTTTTGTATCGTTATGTAAAGTTCAGTGAAGCAATTATGTTAACCAATAGTGATAAGATAGCAGTAATAAGTATTTAGATGTTCTAAGATGTGCTGGTACTAGATATACATATAATCAGGCAGCTTGCTTAAATGAATAACACAGGAGACAATTGGAATGAAACAGAAAGTTTATTGGAAAGAATTATTGCGTTGCATGGGGGGACAGACACAGATGGGAGGACACTCAAGTGCAGCGGCCGTAAGGGCCTCCAGATGAGACCAAGGGCTGTCATCAGAATCAGAGCTGCTGACAGTGACCTCTTCACCTTCAGAATCAAGAGTGATTACATTAATAGGAACGAGGAGAGGAGGAAAAAGGGAAGGTGGAGAAAGAGAAGGAAAGGTGCGACCCCGGTCTGGAGAGAGAGGAGACAAGGGGGAGTAAGAAGGAGAGGAAGGGAAAAAGATAGGAGAAGTAGGGGATTAGGACGGAGACCCTTGCCCGAAGACAGGGGAGTTGGAGGCCCCAGACACTGGACCAGTTGACCCCACAGAGGAATAGAAACGGGATCCTGGCCCATCTGATCCTGATCCAGAGCTGAGAGAGGAATCCTAAGAGACCTCAGGAAGGGTCAAAATGGGAACAGGAACAAATTCTGTTTGAGTACTTGCGTCCGCAGTACGAGGAAGATATAGGATGCGCAGGACACGGGAAGGGTCAACAGGCACAGGGTCGTTGCACAGATTGTAGAAAAAGTGATCCAGCTCACAGCCCAGCAGACCAATTTGGAGACGCATGTAGGCAGAAGCAGAGCGGGAGGCACTAGGCCACTTGGAAGAGGAAGATGTGGGTAAAAATAATAATCTCAGATTTTGTGCAAAAATATTACATTCCATTTATGAACCCATCATTGTCTAGCAAATAAAATAACAGAAAAGAGGAAATTATTATTGTATTATTACAATAATTATTGTTCCGTTTCCTGTCTTCAAAAATCAAATGAATAACTGAACAAAATACCTTATACAAACTGCGCTCATGGTGATAAAACCTAAAGCCAGTCAGAAACAGAAATAGGACAGACATACTGTCATTAGTACATAAGAACAAAAACAAAACGTCAAGAAAGTTAAAACAGCACATGTCAATAAATGTAATTAACTAATAAGGCTTACCTCATTAACATTCTCAGTGTCATCCATTCAGTTCCTGGAGGTAGATTAAAACACAGCTGTCTTTATATTATCTCCTTTTCAGAATACATTGGTGTTTACTAAATAACAAATACAATTGTATAATTTCTCCATTTCTTTTCTCCTTAAATTGTTTATGGACACTGATGGATATAGGAAATAAGTGATTGTGTATGATTTATATGTGACAGTTGTCTAACCACGTACATGATAATTTAATCTTATTGCTTCAAGTGTAAATTTCTTTTGAGTATATTTATTTATTAAAATAGCAGATATTTAAAAAGCCAACATCTGAGCATCCATTAAAGATTTAGTTACCCTTTTAATGTTGTGTACAGTTTGGGTACACAAGCTATTCTTCAAATTCTTCTCCTTATCATTTTATTTTAAATCTTTTTTTTAAATAACTGATATTTTAGTAAAAAAATTTAACCCATTTAACCAAAACCATATATATATATATATATATATATATATACCTTTTTTTTCTTCTATACAGCAGTTAACATAAACAATGTAAGTAAGTAGAAAAGAAATAGAGAAATAACTGTCAGATTGGTTACCAGAGGGATGATGTACAAGAATAAAATACATATAAATGCCAAACTTAGCAGGTTTTTCCACATTCATTTTTATTTCTTTTTTTATGACAGAGGTTATACTGTGTCCTGAACATACTGTTGAAGTGTCTCACCTCCAAGTTTTAAAACAAAATAAAATAAATCAATTTCATGTATCTCTTTTGATTTTTTCAATTTTTTTATTTTCTTTTAAAAAATAGGAAGAAAAAGAACATGATGCTTTTAAAAACATTTCTCTATAGTCATTTTCCAATAATACTATATTTTTTTATTCCTGAAGATGAAGTTCCACGGTATGGCATGCACATAGCACATGCAGTTCTTGAATTAAATAATTTGACCTTTTAGTTGTGAATTTTTGGGGGATTTTGTGGTTTTCGGTTCCTTGTGGCTCCTTCGCTGCTGGTTATGGTTGTGTGGATTTGTGGGCAAGTTTATTAGTTGGAATTTTGTGATGAAAAGTGAGAGAATAAATATATTCTCTCTCTCACAGACACACACACACACACACACACACACACACACACACACACACACGCCAACAATCTTGCATGTTACAGTCTCTGGCCCCCACTTACTTAAGTTTACGTGATGTTATCAATTAAATGAGAGTTAGATATCTTCCTTAAATGCTTGTTGATTGTTTCTACTTGTTTCTACTTAATGTCTATAAGAGTCAGTACGAAGGTGGGAGTTGCTATAAAATTAAAATATCTAGTGTGATATAACACGCAGTGTAATATTATAATATTGGTACTGTATGGGATTTATGCTGCACAGTGTGCTATCTCATTTTACACTGAATATTAAATCAGTACAGGGTTCAAATATCATATTACTGTATAATCTTTAAATAACAATTTTCTCTGGTCCATTTGTATATTTCTCACATTGCAGATTCAACTGTACTATTACTTTCACTGTGGGGGTCCTACTATTTACCATCATTTATTATATATATCTATAATAAAGGCATATATATATACACACACACACACACACACACACACACACACACACACACCATGTGCTATGCAACTTAGTTTTAAATGCTACATATGTTATTATGCCTGTGTGCTTCAGAAAAATTTTTGGCAGTGAATTTGTATAACAAATGTAAGATTTTTTTGAGAAAACTGGAAATATTAATTACATTTTGGCTGCAGGAACACAAAGATCAGTGGGACACAAGAGACAGAGGTTTTGGCAGAAAAGCCCTGGTCATTGTTTCAACCCATGCAGTTTGATTGAGTGCATTACATGTTCCTGTGTTCCTGTGCAGTCTGATTGGTTGTGTCACATATCCTGAACACAGAGTGGTGCACCACATACATCCTAAATCCACTTGTACACATCATAGACATGAATATGTAACACAAAAAGGGTGACAATGAGTCAAGTCTACAGACTTGTACTGTGGAAAACAGTGCCACCTACTGGTCTGCTGGAGGTAGTGGAGCTCTGTTTCTTTCTCAAACAAACAGCCAAGTTAAACTATTCTAACATGTAGCATCCCTACTGGATTTACTCTAAACTAGAGAGAAACTCGAAATGATAAAACTACACAATGCACAAAAATCTACACAAAATCTTCTCAACTCAACACTGCACTCTGGGGCTTTTCCTTTCAGTTAGAGGGTTACTCTCTGATTTGACATCTGTGTTTCATTAACATAAATGTAATAAAACTAAATATGATATTTCTGTAGATTTGAGCTCAGATTAAGTAATGTAATAAATCAGAATTATGTACAACTGTATTCATTTACAATATACATCTAATTTTACATTCTAGGAAAATAGCAGTTTTTACAACTACAATGTGTTTTGACTTTCGAATAAGAACATGTGTATGATTAATATTAACGAACAACTAGA
Source organism: Kryptopterus vitreolus (assembly GCA_030449085.1). Classification (NCBI taxonomy): domain Eukaryota; kingdom Metazoa; phylum Chordata; class Actinopteri; order Siluriformes; family Siluridae; genus Kryptopterus; species Kryptopterus vitreolus. The sequence goes on from JACRUU010000024.1 coordinate 14,924,173, forward strand.
GCTCAACGGTGAGACAATCATGACCCAGAATGCATCACTACAGAGCTCCACATACCACAAAAACAGAACCACACAAAAACAAATATGGCAAAAACAAACCATCTCAGTTGACTTGAAAACAAAACAAAATAAAATCATCATCATCATCATCATCATTAATAACAAATCTAATAAAGATGAAGAGGTTCTTGCTCTTCTCACCTCCTCTAATCCCAACTCACTCCATCACACCCTGGAAGACTAGAGTAAGGGGAAAAGAGTCCGTGTGTGTGTGTGTGTGTGTGTGTGTGTGTGTGTGTGTGTGCTTAAATGTCTGAAAATCTGTGCAAATGAGCAAATTATTAATAAATTGTGATTGCAAATAATTATTTTAATTTTTTTTTTCCAAAATAATTGTGCTAGTAATCATTTATTAATTAATTTTTTTATGTGTAATTTTTCTGGTCACACTGGAGGCATGGCATGAAATCATTGCAGGACTCCAAATCCCACTGTTCTGTAGTAAGAAAGCTGATCTTATATGGAGCATGTTGGCATCTTAACCCCTTTGTGCCATCCCTAAAATTGCGAGGGCTAATTTGAGAGAGGAGTGAAGGTCAGAGGTGAGGGACAGGAGAGAGAGAGAGCTTTACACACATAATGAAGGTATTAAGAAAATTCACCCCACCCCGATTCATTCAAAGTTTCTTTGTTAATGTGTTTTTTCTTTGTTTCTGTTTCATTCATGCAAGGGACTTTTTAAATTCTAGGAGTTCAAACAAAGCTGAGAAGTGCAACAGAAGAATCAAGCTTCAATGTCTCTAACAAGAAGCAGAAGAAGGAGGAGGAGGAAGGAGAAGAAGGAGAAGAAGGAGAAGTCATAGCAGAAGATTGAAGACTGGTTCATTTTTTTCATCCTCTCATTTCATTAGTTTTCCTTCTGTCACAAGGACCAGGAGCTGTCCATAGAGTCCCCAAACCTACTGTTTAATCATTCATTTACTGTTCTCTCTCTGTCTTACACACACACACACACACACACACACACACACACACAGGGCCAGTGGCCTCCTCACCCTCATGGAAATAATTATTAACAGTAAACACAGATGATAAAACTCATCAATATTACCCAACATGTGGGTGGATTTTTGCAATAGACGGTGCTCCAGTCAGGTTTGAGTAAAGCGTGTGATAAATCTCCGTTCTTTGAGCTGTGAAGTGAAGACAACTTTCTTCACCACAACTGTGGCTTCAGTCATTTTATCTTCAGACGACATATTCCCCAAAGCAGACGTTACTCTTGAGGAGAATTCATTCTGCAGGTTCATTTCCCTTTAGAAAGAATTTATTTGTCAGTTTTTGGACATTCTCATACCCGCCCCCCCTCCCATCCTCTTTCAGATCACTGGAATCATTCAGGTAAAAAGCAGGCAGTAGACAAAAGAAAAGGGAAAAGAATGAAAAGAAGGGAAGCATGCCTCATTTCCCCCTGAGCCTCCCAGTACTCTACTGCTGTTTTCTTTAGAACATGCACATGTCGGAATTTCACTGCCTTTGCTCCAACTGTCTCACATTCCCTCATCCCTAGCCTCTTTCCTCACCACCTTCCTCCCCCTCCTGCCATTCTCACTCTCACATCTAGTGATGTTATCTTAGATTTTCCCAAAAGTATATGATTTACCATTTTTCACTCAGTCCCTCAGTTTATCAGAAGCTTCCAGGATCCAAGCCAAAAGCACCTCCCCCATAGTAGAACGTGTAGGCTTTAATCAGGATTTTATTCCAGTAAATGCCACTGTGATCCCTTTCTTTTTCTTGTGTCCATGCTCCCTCCCTCCCTCCCCTCTCCCAGAGGCTAGCACCAGTCATCCTCATCTGTTTCGCTGTAGGGTTCATGCAGCCCTTTCCTGGGCCCTCTGGGATGTGGAGGCTTATGAGGTGCACTGTGAGGGGGTCTTTGTGGTGAGGGTGAGGAGGAACGGTACCCATTAGGCATGCGACGGGAACCGGCGGGGCGAGCAGTCCTTGGGGAACGAGGATGTGGTGCCGGGTTATGTGGGTGTGGGTTGCCCTGTCCTGGGTTTTGCTCATAAGCTGGGGGCTCGCACCGTTCAAAATCATAAAAGTTGTCACCTGGTGCACTTTCAGATGGACTTGGGCACCAGCGGGCACGGCGACCGGAGCTGTGATGAGGGGGTACAGGTGATTCAGGCACGGGTGGAGAAAAGCGCCTCTGGGTTGGGGTGGGTAAGCGGCTCTGTGGCCCTGAAGGCGGTGTGCCAACTGGTTTACGAATCACAGGTGAGTAGGTGATGTGTGGGCGCGGGGTGGCAGGTGTCTGAGGCAGTTGCCTTCGACCTCGCCGAGGTGTGCTCGTCCCAGATGTTGAGGGCACGGGGCTGCCGCTCACCGAACTACTGCCCTACATGAAAATGGGACAAGGCAAATAAAAAAAAGAACGACAAAATTTATCCACAAAACAACAGCGAGAGAGAGAGAGAGAGAGAGGGAGGGAGAGAAAGAGAAAGAGAGAAGAGATGACAGTGACAACAATAGTAAGGAGGGGAAAATACAGTTGTGTAAAGTAAGAAAACACGGAAGCAGGAGAGAGAGAAACAGAAAGAGACGAGAGATAGAGGTGGAAGGATTGAGAGATTGAGAGCGAGAGAGAAAGAGAGAAAGTGGGCAAATGCAGTACAATGAAGAAAAGAAATGATGAGCGTGGGAGAAGCGACATGTTACACAGAAGACAAGGACAAAAAAAGACCAACACAGGAGAAAAGAAATGAAAAGTCGTTGAATTCCATTGGAACGGTGATAAATCTCTAGAACCATTCATCAGCTCATCCATCATACACAATACACTGAAGTTTATGAGAAATGAATTTTCTCATCCTAATTACAGGCTTTTTCTGTTTCAGACATCCTCCAGATGTCTACACACACACACACACACACATGTTCCAGTGGACAGTGGAAATCAGACACAGCACAGTGTAAAGGGAGTTTCGAAATCCATCAATATTGATGGATTGACTGTGGAGCCAGGTGATCATGTTATCTTTATGCAGGCCCACCTGTCGGTGAGTGAGGCACTCTCGGCCCTCACTGGGGGAGCGGGACCAGCGCCGCTGCCCGTAGTCTCCACGCTCCCTCTCGGGTGTGTAGCGTTCCTTCTCCACTGAGCTATGATGGTGATGGTGGTGGTGGTGGTGGTGGTGACGGCGCTCTTTGGCACGTCCGCGTTCTCGCTCCTTCTCTTTGGGTGCCATGTCACCCGACTGTGTGGTGGTGCTCAAATCTGTGCCGAGACCTACAGAATGAGCACACAAGTCTTACTGGTTATAAAGGAAATATACAGTATATTAGTAATATATATATATATATATATATATATATAGATATATATGTATGTGAATTTATTATACTATATATATATATATATATATATATATATATATAGATATATATATATATATATATATATATATATATATATATATATATATATATATATATATATAAACTAAGACAAACTATATTCCTCTTTATATAAGTAGAAGCGGATAGAAGTAGGTATATATATATATATATATATATATAATATATCTCTGCTCATATACACACACACCACACACACTATATATATATATCGCACACACTATACACTCGGCAAATTATATCATTTCGTTGGTAGTCTTTAATACAAAATAATACACTGGCAGTGTTTACACCATTCTTATGTTTACTGTAATGTTTACACCATTCTTATCATTATCAAGTTTATCAACACCAAGAGACGAGCAAAACCACCAGTCCCCTGGTCCTGAGTCACTGTTCTACAACCACAACAACAGACACTCACACACAACACGCAACAATCACATACTACACACCAGAATCACACACCCAAAACACACACACCAACACACACTCACTCACGCACCGGTGGCTCAGATCAGAGGAAACCCACAAACACAACACTGAAAGTGAAATATCTGATCTAGTGGGAAACTGAAACTCAGCTCCAGAGTAAAATGGAGTGTTATCTGGCCTTGTTCAGAGAGAACTGGTCCAAAACTGAGACACACCTTGCCGAGGAACACTCACGTGGTGGGTTTGGTGTTAACATGGGCATAGTGTGGGAACTGTGTTTCCTCACTGAATGCACCAAATAAAACCACATTCCAACCAAATTCTACACCGAAAATCAACCACATCATTCCTGAGTTTCCCTCATCTCAGTCTCACATACAGTTTAATTCACCACAACACTTCACCTGTCTGTACTTTATTACTTTTTTATACATTTTATATTAGATTATGCTACTTCTGAATGCGATGTGGAGGAGTTGAGTCAGACCTGTATCAGCGTCAGTGTAGCGGCTGAGTGATCTCTCAGACGCTCGATGGCTGCGATCTCTGCGCCGGTGTCCGTGCCTCCCTCCTTCCTCTGCCATCACTCTGTCCATGGCGTAATCATCAGCGCGCGGTCCTCGTCCCAAACGCCCGTGACCGAGCGAGGAGACCGAGCGCTTCATAGGGCTGTTATCTGTTATAGTCTGTGGCACAAAATGAAGAGACCAAACACACGTACACGTGCACACACACACACACACACACACACACACACAGATGTTTAATGAATTTACCAAGTGATGTGTGTGTGTGTTTGCAAAACTGCTGGAAGCTGTGTTTCACTGCACACACTATACATTAGCAAGCGAAATAAATCCCAGCACACACAACATGCAAACAAAAGCAAATAATACACAGCTAAAAATTGGAGAGAAAATAAAAATCAAGCCATGAATTCTGGATAGAAAATCACACTGCTGTAGTAAATGCTCTTCAATTAGACATAAAAGATCTGCAAGTCTCGTGTCAGTGTTATAACTGCTGATAAACCACATTCATGTAAGGGCCGTGTGTAAGGATCAGTACTTCATCTCTGTGCTATAAATCATCATTAAATGCTTTATACAAGTTCTACACAGTCTATAAAGAAGCTGCGCAACTCAAACTCTAAGTGTTTCTCTGATGAGAGCTGAAGAGCTTCCAGAACATCTGCAGTTCTCTCACACTTTACACTTGTACCGTTTTAATGAAAATACTGAAACAAAATTAATGTTGTTATCTTCAGTCTTTTATTAGTTCAAAAAGCTGCTGTGAAAAAGATCTGTAATATCACATGTGCAGGATGAGTTCGAGTGTCTCTCTCACACAGACACACCCACGAACGCACACATCATACACAATAATTGGAAATTGTATTTATTCATTAGGTGCTTGTTGATAAACCTCAATCAATTTCAGTCATGTCAATCATTTAACAGCTAAAAATCTATTGCACTATTGCATCAGCAACACACACTCAGGGAAATCAGCAGGCTCACGCTCACACACACACACACACACACACACACAGGATATTTAAGGTAGGTGGAAGGTACGGTGGAATTTAACAGAAAGGAAGTCCAGTGAAGACCTTCTTCAGCATCTACAGCTTCATGTACAAAACCCTTTTTGAGAAGAGGAACAAGCTTAAAAGTCTACAATATTCTAATGTTCTCCGAGATTGGGATACAACTTGGCAGAGAAGAGAATTATAATGGGACAAATTTCAGCTTTTAAATATTTGGCTTCAATTGAAGACAATGAAATGTAGACAGGCTAAACGATACTTGGGAACTTCAATGAAACATGGTGGAAGGTGTTGGTGCTTTTGTATGACTTGTTGGGACAATAAATGATGACAGACAGGTTTTAAATGTGCTAATGCTTCAATGTTTAGTTGTAATTCAATGTTCGGTCATCTTTCCTTCAGCATGATCCAGAACAGACACTGTACAACATCTGTATATAAATAATGAACACTACGAATGGAGTGTGTTCACTCAAAATCTTCCCACAGCACTGACCTTCAGCACAGTGTCGGAAGCTCTCATCACACTGCCCTCACAGGGAAACTCCAGACCCTCAGAGCTCATTCCACTGTATCTGAACCTCAGCACTCTTCACCACCACACACTTTCTCCAGGCCCTCAGCAATCTTCTACAGACTTTAATCCAAAAATTGTTCCTCTTCCATTTCAAGAGTTTGCTGTTAACTACAATAAATTACAATTTTCATTCTGGGGTTTAATTTAACAACAATGTGGTTAATTATTTACTGCTGTTAATCACCTGACCAGGAGATAACATCTCAATGTCTCTATAATCTCTATAAAAATGTCTCCAATCTTTTAGTAGAGCTCTCAAACATTAAACACTAATCCTTATTCTCTACAGAAACGGATCCACGTCAACTACACCCTGACACCGTCATACCACTTCTTGGTAGCAAATGAAATGGAAATTCTGCAAATCTATGTACCAGAAAATGGGAAAGTCAAAATCCAAAATCTTATGTTAAGAAGATCTCCAGAACTGCAGGTCTTGTGGGGTTTGCAGTAGAAGTGTTGTTATCGATTATTTTAGTAATTGGGTGTTCTAACAAATATTCCATCGATTAATAATACTTTTCTTTATGAAAGAGCAATACTAAATAAGAGAGAGAAAACAAGAAAGGTCTCTTAAAATGAACAATTAATTAGTTTTTCTGTTTCTGCTGAAATTGCATACAAGTATATCAGTGAAAACTACACACATGTAGTGTATTTAATGGCCATATAATATCAAAATACAAATTCAGAATGTTCAAAAAAATCTTCAGAAGTGGACAATTAGAGTAATGCATTGGACACTACTTGTTTAATTAAACGTATAATTATACATTATACGTATTATTATTATTAAATCTAAAACAGTATAGTGATGTGGGATTCCTGTCTCCAGAAAAGCTGCTCGACATTTTCCACAAATTAAATCCGTGTATTTATCGCAGTTTAAAAAAACATGCTCCGCTTCCTGCTCTACACGCCACTCTGGAGGGACTTTTTGAATACACATATCCGTACGGTTCGGCACACATGTGACCCACAGATCATTTTTAAAAACATATCATATTTAATGATTGCAGAATTAAAGACACTTTTTCCCGCCAATAGTGGTTTTTAAGTAATTTCATAACTACACAGAGCAGTCATGTGATCAGGTGAATGTGTTAGTCAACAAGAGCGTCTCGTGTTGGAGCAGACGAACTTTAAAAATGGCTCACAGATTATTCAGAACTTATGTATGCGAGTGGTTCCTTTCTGTAACTTTGTTTCTTATAAATGGAAAGAAAATGATTTCTCTCTCTCTCCCCTTTTTTGCTGATCCCAAAAATGATCCAATCTGTGACTCAAAACCTATAATGTGATCTGTGAGTTTTTTTGTTCTGTTGCACCACTGAAAAATAAAAATATATCAAATCAATTTAGTTTTATGATGATCCAAATTGCATTTTTCCTGCATTTTTTTCATTCTGCAGCCTCCTCTGTTACTCGACGTATAGCGGGAACATCAGTAATAATGCTCTGTGAGAAACAAGGTGTTCAATGTTTAGTGAAATGGACTAAATTAATCAACTAGGCACATTAATTTTTTGGAATAAAATTACTCAAGGAATTGTTACAGCCTTAGTTTGAATTTCATAAAAATGAGTAGACTTTTATATCCACTACACATTTGTGATTTTTCAGCTGCCATTTATTCTACTTTATATTTAGTTCATTAGAATCCTGAGCTCAGGTTAATAACATGTATGTGTTAAGCAGAATTGACTGATACCTTCATACGTGAACTCATGCCTCCTGACTGAAGGAAAAGCTTTACACACACACACACACACACACACACACACACACACACACACTAACACTAACTCTAGCTTTCTAACAGGATTCAGGTAAAAGTTTATGTCCAGTTCAGAAATAATACACATCATGTAGAAGGTTTCAGGGTGAAGTGTAGAAATAAAGCAATAAATATGTGCACATTAAATTCAGCTGTTCACTATATAAATTAAAAAACACATGCTAGACAACAGGAGCAGACAGACACACAGCGACAGAGACACACAGAACATACAGTCGACCCCTGAAGATCACAATGTTACCTTTCTAGAGAACCTGTGAATTTTTGTAAAAACAGACAGATTTGAATGTGGTGGAAAATAATGCCTATTGATTTTTTTTTTATAATTTAAACCATAAATGTGCCCCAAAACACTTTAATTTCATTCCAAGCTCAGTTTAATACATCCTCATTAATAAAAGAATGTAAAGGTAAAGGTGTATAGTGTACAGTACTCTACTGCTGCGTCAGTGTAGAATATAAAATGTTATCCCAATACATACAGTCATTCATTCAAGCGCATTTTATTTTGTATAAATATCATAAATACAATAATCATTTAATAAAATGTACTGTAATCAGATAATTGAATAAAAAAATGTATGACTACTCACGAACAACTACTAGTTTTGCTCTAAGGAAAATTCTGCCACCATCCAAGGCTCAAACACCGAACCATGACTTTGAGGGGGTCGACTGTATTTAGAATGAAAGACATGCAGCTGATGTATGGAAGATGAAAGCATCAGACTGAACGAAGCCGATTTTGTTTTTTAAATAAACACTTTATCTGTTTATAAATTATTGATTAAAAGGCCGAGATGGACAGGAACAGAGTTACACAGATAGGATTACATACACTTAGGTTATTCCCTCGATGCCTTCCTCTCCTCCTCGGCTGCTGCTAAAGCCACAAGCGCACGACCACAAAAACAATGGCAGCGCACACACACACACACACACACACACACACACACACACACACACACACACACACACACACACACACACACACACACAAACACATAGTGATCAGGACACAGAGATGCAGGATTAGAGTCAAGGGTTAAATTTAAAGGGTAAGAGTGAAGAAAAAGGAGTGAAAGTCGGCAAAGAAAAGAGAGAGAGAAAAACATAGGTTAGAAACAAATAGTTATAAAAGGGAAAGACAATTATCACACACACACACACACACACACACACAGAGGGCCAGAAGCAGCGTTACAGACACCATGACAACATTTACATTAACCAGTGCGGAAACAGTAACACTTTCACAATATATAACAACAAACACACACAGGCTTTGCTACACACTGCACTAAAAAGCATGTTTCAATACATCAAACACAGAAATTTTCTTTCACACTACGTAAAGTGTGTGCATGTTCTGTATCTCTCACACACACACATACACACAACACACACACACACACACGTCCTGCACAGAAGACTGATTATAAATTATAACTGAGACATGATATTGTGTAGTGAGTGAGTGTGAATCATTCTTTCTGCATGGAAATTGTGTGTATTACTGAGTGAATGTGTGTTGCAGTACTGAACATCATGGAGTTCACTCTCGCACATGACCATCAATGATAATGAACGAAATGAGAATTGAGACAAAAAGAGGAAAAGATCCTTTTTAAAAAAAAAAATCTATTCCATTGAAATGCTTTTGTGTTGGGTGCTGTGTAAAATAAAAATATAAACAGAATGTAATGATCTGCAAATCGTATAAACCCATATTTTATTCTTAATAAAAGACATATGTTAAATGTTTAAATTGAGGAAATTTACCATTTTAAGGGGGAAAAGATCAGGTCATTTTGTAGCTGCAGAACATCTCAGGATAACAAATGACAGGAAGAAGTGAACGTTCCTACAAATAAACAGCTGGAGGAACAGTTTGTATCTAACTAGGGTTAAGTAAACTAATCAGTAACAGGACTGAGTATAAAAACACGATCATAGAAAGTTTCTGAGAAGTAAAGCAGTTCACCAATCTGTACAAATACACAACTCACGAAAAAACTGCAAAGACATTATACAGCACATTATCTACACTACATTATATTGAAGATGGGGAAATGTGTGTGTGTGTGTGTGTGTGTGTGTGTGTGTGTGTGTGTGTGTGTGTGTGTGTGCATGTAGCAGAAAATGTAATGGTTGTAATGGAGATCACTACATGGGATGATTAACACCTCCAGAAATCATTGTCTGAACACAGTTCAGTTCTTCATTTCTTTATGGTAACCATGGACACCACGTCCTCCAGAATAAAGAGGAGAGGGAACATCTGGCTTGTTCTCAGTCACAGAAAGCTGCATGTCTGATGGTTGTAGGAGAACATTAGTACCTGTGTGAATGAGCAGCTCGACATTTGGAAAAGTTCCATCAATGCTGAAGATCATCTACAGGTTTTAGATCCAGAAAAGGTGTTTATGAGGGAAGATGTTGTAGATGTGAGGAAGACGATGAGAACTACATCTATTATAACAGCATGATGTTGGTAGTAGAAGATTCCGGGTGCTGAACTGATCTGTGTACAGTTTACACCTTTCACCATTTCATCATCAAACAACAAACACGAGACAAAACTGTAGAGCAGCTACAATCCTGTAACACACAGATACGGGAGAACATTCCTCTCCCAAACCTTCACCACCTGATCTCCTCACGTCCTCACATGGAGACGCACAGAAGATGTGATGATACACAGTTAGAAACATGGTCCTGTAACTACTTTTACGATTAATGTGCAGCATTAAAATCTAAATACAAAGTTTTTTTTTCCTTAAAATGGTGCATATCCTCAATTTAAACATGTGATATATTTTAATGTGGGTTTAGGAGTTTATTTTATTGTTTTTATTGATATTTTAAAGAATCCAACAATTGGGGAATTTTGTAATTCATTTAGTCTAATAAGGCAAAATTCCACTTAGGGAATGTGTACACGAATTAAATAAAAAAAAAAAATAAATGTGTTTTATTATTTAGTTTCATACATAAAATGAATTTTCATCTTCTACATGAGCATTTAACACCAGAGTTTATCATATTTTTATTAAACAGTGAATTGTTATTCATGAAGGTCAGCCTAAGAAAAAGGTGTGACAGTATGTGGAGAAATAAAGACAAAGGGACATTGGTGAAAAACAGGCAAAAGTGAAGGTTGACATGACAAAGTGCTCACTTGGTTGTCTGCTGGGAGTCGAGGCATGGAAGCCGCCCTGCTGTGACCTTCCATTGGCAGGAAGGGCTCAGTGTCGGAGAACCCGTCCCGCCCCATCTCTCTCATCTCTACCGTCTGTGGAAAACACAGTGAGAGAGAGACAGGCGTGACCTCCGCAAAGGGAACCACAGCTTTCTGAGATACAACAATCCCACCTCAACCATCCCAGTCCCGCCTCAAAGGTCCCGTGCCCACTGACCCGCCTCCACCCTCCAGCAAACCCGGTCCCAACGCTCCCACCCCCACTCTCCAGCAAACCCTGTCCCAACGGTCCTTCCCCTACTGACCCGCCTCCATGGTCCCACCCCCACCCTCCAGCAAACCCGGTCCCAATGCTCCTTCCCCTACCGATCCGCCTCAACGGTCCCGCCCCCATGGTCTCGACGCCACCGACCCATCTAAACCCTCCAGCAAAACCTGTCCCATGCCTCCACCAGTCCCGACTCAAAGGTCCTGCCCCCACCGACCCGCCCCCACGGTCCCGACGGCACTGACCCATCTAAACCCTCCAGCAAACCCTGTCCCATGCCTCCACCAGTCCCGACTCAAAGGTCCCGCCCCCACCGGCCCGCCTCCACCCTCCAGCAAACCCTGTCCCAACGATCCTTCCCCTACCCATCCGTCTCAACGGTCCCGCCCCCACCGACCCGCCTCCACGGTCCTGCCCCCACCGACCCGTCTAAACCCTCCAGCAAACCCTGTCCCACGCCTCCACCAGTCCCGACTCAAAGGTCCCGCCCCCGCTGACCCGCCTCCAGCAAACCCTGTCCCAACGGTCCTTCCCCTACCGATCCGTCTCAACGGTCTCGCCCCCACCGACCCGCCTCCAGCAAACCCTGTCCCAACGGTCCTTCCCCTACCGATCCGTCTCAACGGTCTCGCCCCCACCGACCCGCCTCCACCGACCCGTCTAAACCCTCCAGCAAACCCTGTCCCACGCCCCCACCAATCCGGCCTCAAAGGTCCCGTCCCCACCGACCCGCCTTCACCCTCCAGCAAACCCGGTCCCAACGGTCCTTCCCCTACCGATCCACCTCAAAGGTCCCGCCCCCACCGGCCCGCCCCCACGGTCCCGTTATTGTTACTGTAACTGTGGCTGTTCCTGTGGCTGTAACTGTGGTTGAACTAACTGTGGCTGTTCTGTGGTTGTAACTGTGGCTGTAACTGTTGGCTGTTCTGTACTGGCTGTTCCTGTGGTTTTAACTGTAACTGTGGCTGTTCCTGTGGCTGTAACTTTGGCTGTTCCTGTGGCTGTAACTGTGGCTGTTCTGTGGCTGTAACTGTGGCTGTTCCTGTGGCTCTAACTTTGGCTTTTCCTGTGGCTGTAACTGTGGTTGTAACTGTGGCTGTTCCTGTGGTTGTAACTGTGGCTGTAACTGTGGTTGTAACTGTGGCTGTAACTGTGGTTGTAACTGTGGCTGTTCCTGTGGTTAACTTTGGCTGTTCCTGTGGTTGTAACTGTGGTTGTTAACTGTGGTTGTAACTGTGGTTGTAACTGGCTGTTCCTGTGGCTGTAACTTTGGTTGTAACTGTGGTTGTAACTGCGGTTGTAACTGTGGCTGTTCATGTGGTTGTAACTTTGGCTGTAACTCTGGCTGTAACTGTTCTGTAACTGTAAGTAACACAGTTGGTGATTTAAACTGTAGTTGTCTGAATATTGAAACATTATATTGTCTGAAACCTGCTGTGAATCTTAAAGTTCCCGATATATAAAATCTTTATTAAAGTGACGACCTGAAAAAAACGGTCTTTATTAAAGTGACCGACCAGTCTAAACCCTCCAGCAAACCCTGTCCCACGCCTCCACCAGTCCCGCCTCAAAGGTCCCGCCCCCAAGACCCACCCGACCGACCCACCTCCACCCTCCAGCAAACCCGGTCCCAACGGTCCTTCCCCTACCGACCGCTCAACGGTCCCGCCTCCATTGACCCGCCCCCTTGACCCGCCTCCAGTCCCGCCCCCAAAGCAATCAAAGTTCGAAAAACTAAACCTCCAGCAACCCTCTCCCACGCCCCACAGACGAGCCCAATGTCGCACAACAGTCCTTCCCCTCACCTCCCCGGCCCCGCCTCCTAAACCCACCAGACCGAAACCCGACCTCCCACCTCAAAGGTCCCGTCCCCACCAACCCGCGGTCAAACCTCAAACCTTGGTCCCACCCCGAGGATCACTACGGTCAATGACCCGCTCCATAGCCACCCACCCCCACCATCTGGTGAAATCCAGTCCCGCCTCCAAACCCTGCCCCGAAACCCGTATGCCACCTCAGTGAACCCTCATACAAATGGCACCACCCACCTCAAAACACGGACCCCCCGCCATCAGTAATAGATCCACCAGTGGAGCCTCAAAAATCCCACCAACCCCACCCAGGACCTCAAAACCAAAAAGGAACACCACCACAGGGATCAGCACCATAAATCCACCTGTACATCACACCCCATGTCCCCACCTTTACACCGGCTCCACTACGCCCAACTAAACCCACCATCAGAACCAAATTCAACAGTGAGGAGCCCGGGTCCCACCCATCAAAGGTCCCACTGCCCCAACTCCCCACCAAATCCTCACCATCCCAGACCTCATCAAACATTACAAATGGCAACTTTTACCCCAATCAATGACCCGACCTGCCTAAACCCACCAGTAAACCCTGTCCCACCTCAAAGGTCCCGTCCCCACCAACCTGCCTCAAAGGTCTCACCCCAATGACCCGGCTCCATAGTCCCACCCCCACCATCCAAATTCAACAGTCCCGCCTCCATTGTCCTGCCCCAACTATGCCTCAGTGATCATTACAAATGGCATTTTAAAAGAATCCCATCAGAAACAAGTAGACACCATCAGTAATATATCTACACCATCAAAAATACCATCATCTACACAATACACTACCAGGAACACCATCAGGAACACAAAAAGGAACACCACCACACCATCAGGAAAACCTGTACATCATCACAAACACCATTAGGAATACTTCTACACCTGCAATCAGCCTTTACGCTGCCAAAACTCAAACTCATTCTGCAGATAAAGATCAGAAACTTCATGTAATGTTCACACACACGAGCGCACAAACACACACACATACACAAAACACAAGCGCACACACAGGCACTCGCACAAAACACACTCACACACAGGCACTCACACAAAACACACACACACACAGGCACTCACACCAACACAAGCACACACCGACACACACACACACACACAGGCACTCACACACAAACACACACCCACAACACACACAGGCACACACACAAACAAACACATGCGCACACACACAACACACACGCGCACACAAACACAAGCACCCACACACACACACACTCACACACATGCACTCACACATACACAGAACACACATGCACACACACAAACACATGCGCACACACAAACACACACAAAACACACAACCGCACACACACTCACACACAGCGCACACACAAACACCCTCCACACACCACACCGGCACACACAAACAAACGCACATGACCGCACACACACACACACACAAACACACACGCACACACACACACACACACACCAACACAGGCACTCACACACAAACACACGCACACAAACACATGCGCACAAACACGCGCACACACACACACACACAGGCACTCACACAAACACACGCGCACGCAGACACACACACAAACACTGTAACTGTGACTGTAATAGCAACTATAACTGTGACTGTCTGTAACTGTAAGTCTAACTGTGTAAGTGTAGCTGTGACTGTAACTGTAATTTGCACTGTGACTGCAAGTGTAACTGGGACTGTAAATGTGAGTAACTGTAAGTGTAATGATAACTAACTATAAATTTAACTTTGACTATAACTAAGTGACTGTTACTGTAACTGTGGCTGTTCCTGTGGCTGTAACTTTGGCTGTTCCTGTGGCTGTAACTGTGGTTGTAACTGTGGCTGTTCCTGTGGCTGTAACTTTGGCTGTTCCTGTGGTTGTAACTGTGGCTGTAACTGTGGTTGTAACTGTGGCTGTTCCTGTGGCTGTAACTTTGGCTGTTCCTGTGGCTGTAACTGTGGTTGTAACTGTGGCTGTTCCTGTGGCTGTAACTTTGTGTTCCTGTGGTTGTAACTGTGGTTTTAACTGTGGTTGTAACTGTGGCTGTTCCTGTGGTTGTACCTTTGGCTGTAACTCTGGCTGTAACTGTTCTGTAACTGTAAGTAACACAGTTGGTGATTTAAACTGTAGTTGTCTGAATATTGAGTTCCTGAAACCTGCTGTGAATCTTAAAGTTCCCGATATATAAAATCTTTATTAAAGTGACGACCTGAAAATCCTCATCACCACCTGAGATTACAGGAACACGTAGCAGTGTGTTCTGAAGTGTATTGTGAAGATCTACAGCAGCAGAAGGAGTTCCAGTGAGGACGAGTTTGTGTTCTTGTGTGAACTGAGAGACTATGATGTCATGGTGTAGCAGATCACAATTCCATGTGTTGTAGATGTTGAGATGTTTACCTGCTCAGCACAAATGGATAAAGTGACCATCCTGTTCCGGTTCCTACTCATTTATGAGTTGTTTTAGACTAAAATCCTGCATATAGATATATATAATATATTCTGATGTGTTGATTGGTTGACTGATTGCTGTGTTCGCTTGTGATTGGCTGACGAGATCATTCCCAGCCACTGATGTGATTATTAAGGAGTAAACATTATTAATTGTACTTTTTGATGTTTATTAAATAAATGTGTGATAAAGAAAGTAAATCTGGAGGGATGTGTAGGAATGTGGGAACATTTGGAAGAGCAGAGTTGTTTAAACATCGTCCTACAACAGTGATGGATGAACACAGAAGATGAAATGAGATTTTTATCAGACAAAAAAACATAAAAACTTTGTTTTGTGTATGTGTGTGTTTGTCTGATCACACAATTATACAAATCTCTGATGGGAAAATATGAAAAAAATGGAATGAGAAAGTCGGAAATGAAATCTGCAGATTGGAAAAAAAGTCCCACAGCAGACGTGACGTTACTTTTAGTTTTGATTAAAACCTGGACAAGACTGCAATACAACTGCATATTTATAAAGGGGCACAAAATAATCACACTGAATGTGGTGTGTTTCCGAGAAGATCAAATAAGAGTGTACAGAGATGTTGTGATTGTGTTGATAGTGTGTGTTTGTGTACCTGTGATGTGGGTCGGCTCTCCATCACTTCGTCTCCTGGATGACCCTCTGGACTCCAGCTTCCTGCTTTCTGAGACATCTCCTGAGCTCGAGCTGTGACCCATGACTGGCTCTCTGGGATTCCTCCATCCACAGCTCTAATCACACACACACACACATACACACACAAACACACGCACACACACACACACACACACACACACACACACACACACACACGCACACACACACACGGTTTTTAAAATCTTTTTCATCTTCTACACTGTTACAATGACCATGATCACATCTTTTATATTCTCTACTAAAACTCTTCATTACAATCCTGAGTACATTCATGGTTAAATGATCATATTTATAGGGTTATTGTTTCATCATCTGGACCTTCTTAAACCATTTGATGTAGCAAGGTGTTGATAATCCTTGCTAATTGTTTTACTTTAATCTACTTTAATAAATGTGTAAATGAGCAGAAATATAATAAATAATTCATTAAATGTGTATATGTTGGATTTAAGGTGTTTTAATGCTATTAAGGACTGTGAATGTAGTAGAAATATAAAGTGATGTATGTGATATGTGAGAAGAGAAAAGTAGCTCGGTGTTGTTAACAGTAGAAATAGTAGAATTGTGCTGGAGACAGAAGTGATAACACACACACACACACACACACACACACACACACATGAAGAACATGTAAATAAATACAGTAGGTATGTAATGTATGAGGATGTGTCAGATTAGTTTAAAAAAAAAAGAGGAATTTGAGAAATATAACAATTCGAACTTTATTACTGTGTCCAGTAAACTAACAGTGGTTCACTCAGACGATTCCATCAATAACAATACCTGAGTGTGTGAACATCATGTTTCATCACATTAATATAAACCATTTAAAATCATCTCTCAGAATAAGATTTAATGTCTCTATTTTTAGCCAATAAAAAGGTAAAGGGAAGAAATGAAAAGGTTTACTTACAGACTGTTAGGACCTGGTGGTGGTGGTGGATCAGGAAGGCCATTAAATCCCTGACCAGAGTTCTGCGTGGGTGATGGAGGCTCCAGGCGCTGAAACATTAATGGCGTTCGATTCTGTGTAAGATACAACATGGCCTATAGCTGGTATCAGGCAAGCAGATGGGAAAATGGGGAAGGGGTGGCGAGGAGATGCGATACATGGCATCCCGGGTGCAGATGGGATTAGGTCCGTCAGCAACACAAGGCAATCAAACTGCAGAGGCATTCTGGGATTTGGAATTTAGTGAGTTGATGATGTGAACTGCTGAGTAAAAGAATGTTAATGAGACCATCATGCTGAGATTTCATTTCCTCTGCATGTGGTAGAACATGAAAGCCATTAGCAAAGAGCTGAACGTACAAAATGGACAAGTAACATTACAGACAATGTTTCTACTTAAACATCAGTAACAGCAGCAAGTACTTTTTATTTTATGCAACTGAATTTTCTGTTATCTTAGATTCAAATGAGCGCTGAGCAGAATCGTGTGTGTGTGTGTGTGTGTGTGTGTGTGTGTGTGTGTGTGTGTGTGTGTGTGTATGAGAAACCAAACCTGGCCATGCAGGTTTCCTCCTGCTGCAGTGCTGATGTGTGTGTCCTTCCTGACTATATGCAACTCCAGAAAACTACAACATTTATTTTATAACATTTATTTATTTGATCTGAATGTAATATTTTTGTATTTTATAACATTTATTTATTTGATCTGAATGTAATATTTTTGTATTTTATAACATTTATTTATTTGATCTGAATGTAATATTTTTGTAAAATATTCTTTTTCACGAGTTTTAACTATTAGTTTATTGTATTTTTTGTGTAAATATAATTCGACATTATGTCAGATGGGTTTAGTTGATGGGATTTGGCGTATCCAAGGTTCATGTTAGAGTTCATGTTTATAAAGAAAGTGTGAAGATGAGATAATGATTAAATCTGACTCAGTGTGATTTAAGTATTGATAAATTATATAATAATAATAATAATAATCATCATCATTATCATCATTAGTATTAGTAGTAGTACACCGTGTGCACTGTTATTATTATTATTATTATTGTTGTTGTTATCATTATTACACTGTGTGCACTATTATCCATCTAAACATTAAAATAAAAAAATATATTTGTGGCTTTTACACTTAAATACTGACAAAGTCTAAGACTCCAGCCACAGGATATTAAAGTGAATGCATACTTAGGAAACCGGTTTCTATTTCACATTTCATCCCTTACTGAATTATAAATCATGATATTTAAAGGATGTGTTTTGTTGGTGTAAAATGGATTCTCTCTGATCTCTACCTACTTTGTTGTGTTTGTTCTGCTCTGTAACACAGAAATTGCTGTAAGGAAGAGCTCCGGAAAACAAACACCTGAACAAAGTTTATCGTCCAGACACAAATACACAACAGTGAGGACACACAGATCATCATTCAGATACACAACAGTGTCCCTGAATTCTCAGTGTATAGTGATCCTTCTCAAATACATTCCTATAAGTCTCTGTTTCTTCAACATCAGGATTCATTACACAGTGAACACACTGCTGAGCGCCTAGACATGAAGGGGTTAAATTATTACATATTATTATTATTATTATTATTATTATTACATAATATTCATACTCTTTTACTTAATGATGTGAAAAAGATTATTCATGTTTAGTGTACAAAACATGGTGGTGTTTAAAGTCTGTTTGTGTTTAATTAATCTTCTGCATTTTCATAGTGACTAACAGTAAGTAGTCAGCTTTATAAACCTTTATAGAGTGTTTCTGACGGCATAAGAATAAAAACACATTTTGTAGAAAAACTCCAGACCAGAATGTTGCAGGTTAGGCTTAGGCTTATCTCAGCACCACCAAGCTGCCACTAGTGGGCCCCTGAGCAAGGCCCTTAACCCTCAAGGCGTAAATGTAGAAATGTGGGTGATGCCACCAAGACAGTTCTTCTCTTTCAGAGCTCTGCAATGTTCCAGACCTCACACTAATGTTGTGGGGTGGTGAAGGAGAACACCACCACTACCACCACCCACTCAGACATGGAGACGTGTCTGAACACAGGCGAGTATTTAGTTGTGATTGTAGGAGAATGAAAAAGAGTGAAAGGGAAGAAAACATGCACTGAGAGGAGAAGTTCAGATTCAGAGCTCTGGAACGTCTACACCATGAGAAGGAGGGGAAAAAAACTCTAACGTCCGCACAAAACACAAACAACTTACATTCAAATAAGTCATACTACTGTAAATATGTTATTAACTACAGTTTTTAAACTCCTGTATGATATCAAGCACAAGAAAGTTCTCCTTTGTGATGTTGTTCCTCTCCAGGTTTCTGCTCATCTCTGGGAGGTTTCTATACCTGCTGCATCTCCAGCGAGACGATGAGGAGGAAATGTAGCTGGGTGTGTAAAGTGACTTCATGTTAAATAGAATTAAAGTGAGAGTGAGGGAGAGAAGGAGATTATAGAGTTTACCTGCTCATCTCGTAGCGCCTGAGTGCGCTTGGCTTTGCTCTGTCTGTAATATTCCATAATCATCATGGCTGCATAAATCTTCCCCACTGTCAGGTCTGTCGCTGCTGAGAAAAGGACAAGTTACCCTGAACCATTAGACACGGGGAGGTGGACCCTCAGCTGGGGATGTGGGGGGGGGGACTCTTTCACACACACAAACACACACACACACACACACACACACACACACAAACAAACACAAACACAGCATATAGTCTTTTCACAAACAGACTCTGGTTAAATGATTTATAAACTTTTCCTCGGATTTTATGTTGTAATTTGTTTCTAAATAAAGATCAGATACAAAGCTCAGTCTGACTTCTGTTTTATTACTTTTTTCACTTTCTGCTGATTTAAATAAATTCTCAGCCGTGGATCAGCACAGACTTTGTGTTTAGGCTTTTATAAAACACACTGTGTGTAAAACACACCTGTTTCACTGTTCTGCTGTTTAACCCTTTTATTATTATTATTATTATTATTATTGTATATAATATTCTTTACTAATTAAAATTAATAATATTTAATCCCTTATATATACAGAATATTCATGTATAAATAGACATATTGTTCCTCATTCTGAAAGACGCTTGTCCCACTGAAGAGAACTGCATTATGGGTATTTTAATAATAATAATCTTTTAAACAATAAATGTCAAAATAAGGAAAAACTACTACAGAAAAAACATGTACAAATACAGATAGAGAGATGCAAGCATCAGTCAGCGCCCCCTACCCTGATTGTTGTGTTACTGCATGTTTGACCAGTTTTTATCCTAAATAATAAAAAATGACTGATTTCACTAAATGTAGTCAAACGTAAAAGATTTGAGTTATAAAAATAACCCTAGATCTCCTAAAACAGACATATTTTTAAGTACAGATACAACTGCTTAAGTATAGGATTCAATTTACTGCATTTAATATTATACTTACATTGTATTGTAAATATTATATTTACATTATATTAATACCCCTCCTTGAACCTCCACCACCTGGTGGAGGGGTTTGAGTAACAGGGTGATCTTAGGAGCTATGTTGTCGGGGGCTATATGCCCATGGTAGGGTCTCCCAAGGCAAACAGGTCCTAGGGGACGGCTCAGACGAAGAGCAGGTTCCAGAAGCCCTATGAAGAAAAAATTTAAATCAAGGACCGTAACGTCGCCCTGGTATGGCGCAGCCGGGGCTCCCTCCCCAAGGCCCGCCTGGGCCTCCTTAGTTCCCTGGCCTGGCCCGGGGTTGGGGCTCGAAAGCGAGCGCCTGGTGGTCGGGCCTCCACTCATGGGTCATAAGGGTTCATAAGTGCAAAGGAGCAAAGGAGCCCGAGCTTATGCAGGGGGTTGAGAGATAACGGCTAAAGATAGTCGGTCTCACCTCCACTCAAAGTCTGGGATCTGGAACCATACTCCTCGAGAGAGGCTGGACTCTCCATTATTCTGGAGTTGCTCGCTAACCCTAACCCCCAATCTTAGCCGGCATGTGTTGGAGTTTAACCCGGTGAACGAGAGGGTCGTTTCTCTGCGCCTTCAGGTTGGGGAAAAGTCTCTCACTGTTATTTGTGCCTATGGGCCGAATGGCAGTGTAGAGTACCCGGCCTTCTTGGCGTCTCTGGGAGGGGTGATAATAAACGCTCCGACTGGAGACTCCGTTGTTCTACTTGGGGACTTCAATGCCCACGTGGGCAATGACAGTGATACCTGGAGGGGAGTGATTGGGTGGAATGCCCCCCCGATCTGAACCCGAGTGGTGCTCTGTTAATGGACTTCTGAGCCAGTCATAGTTTGTCCATAACGAACACCATGATCAAACACAAGGGTGTCCATCAGTACACATGGTACCAGGACACCCTAGGCCGGAGATCGATGATAGACTTCGTGGTTGTTTCATCTGACGGGTGAAGAGAGGGGCGGAGCTGTCAACTGATCACCACCTGGTGATGGCATTCGATGGCAGGGAAGGAAGCTGGACAGACTCGGCAGACCCAAACGTATTGGGAGGGTGTGCTGGGAACGCCTAGCAGAACCCCCTGTCAGAGATATCTTTAACTCCCACCTCCGGCAGAGCTTCAACCAGATCCTGAGGGAGGTTGGAGACATTGAGTCTGAGTGGACCATGTTCTCCACCTTTATTGTCGATGCAGCCATTCTGAGCTGCGGCCGTAAGGTCTCAGGTGCCTGTCGTGGCGGTGAGGATGGAACGGGATATCAACAGGTGGATCGGTGCAGCCTCTGCAGTAATACGCTCGATGTACCGGTCCGTCGTAGTGAAGAGGGAGGTGAGCCAAAAGGCAAAGCTCTCGATTTACTGGTCGATCTACGTTCCTGGCCATGAGCTTTGGGTCATGACCGAAAGGGCAAGATCCCAGATACAGGTGGCCGAAATGAGCTTCCTTCGCAGGGTGGCTGGGCGCTCCCTTAGAGATAGGGTGAGAAGTTCAGTCACTCGGGAGGAGCTCAGAGTAGATCCGTTGCTCCTCCACATCGAGAGGGGCCAGCTGGCGTGGATCGGGTATCTATTCCTGATGCCTCCTGGACGCCTCGGGGAAGACCCAGAACACGTTGGAGGGACTATGTGGACTATGGGGGTGGTGGGATTTGAACCTGTGAACCTCAGGGCCCGAGGATGACACTTTAACCACCAAGATCCCACCACCCTTACTTCATTACTAAAACACCCACAATGCAGTTTTGTTTAAACGAGCGGCAGTGTGTGTTTGTGTGTGTGTGTGTGTGTGTGTGTAAATACATGAATATTCGGTAGAAGTTTGATGATCTCCTGTCAGATGTTTATGAGATAAAGAGCTTTACTTTATTACACTTTATTTGTGTATAATTAATAAATCTACGCTTTTCCAGCAGGATGTTTGTAAATTTAAACTCCTGCTCTTTAAAAGAAATGTGTATGCAGAAACACCTAGAACGATCTCATTTATACACTGAACAGGTGAAAGTAAGGGCCTTTCTCAGGGGCCCGCAAGTGGCAGATTGATGGTTAATGGGATTTGATTGTTTAAACTGCTGATCAAATTCACCAGAATTCAATCATAAACAGACATTAATTGTTTATTATAGTTTATTATGCCAGAATATTACAGAAAGTGAAGAAAGTGTAAAACAGGCAGTCGTGTGTTTGGTGTGTGTGTGTGTGTGTGTGTGTGTGTGTGTGTACTTTACTGTAAAATGTCGGGAAATATTGGTTATACATGCAGAATTAAAGTTATAAAATTATTATTATTATTCTATTTAAATGCACAAATCGCTTCTCACTAAAGGAGTAAAAATGCAACAGATCTGCAGCATGTCATGCGATAATTCACTGCTGATGCATGCTGAGATCTGCGTCATGCTTCAGGTGCATTCAGCACTTCCTCTTCCTGTTTCATGCTCAAATCAAACTAACCATAAAAACGACTTTGCCAAAAGGGTTTTATTCATGTGAATAAACTGCAAAGTCACTTTTAGCTCATGCTTATTAGGATTTTATGTCTACAAGCTTCCTCATATGTTCTGTAGTTCATAATAAAAGTCTCCTGAACAGTAAAAGCCCTGGAGTGAAAAGACGTCTATAGTGGGTTGGTCTATAGTCACTCACCCTCTGATCAGAGGCACAGAAATCCCAGAGCCAGCACCAAGACATCACACAGTGCATAGTGTGTGTTTTATAATCCTTTACTGGATTGTGTGTGTGTGTTTGTGTGTGTGTGTGTGTGGTGTAGAACATATGCAGGTTATGGGAAGAAGGTCATGCTGGAGATTGTGGCTCATCAGAGGGTGCAGAGCAGTAAGACGGGGAAGGTGGCGTAGAAGCAATCCTCTAGGGGCCAAGGGGAGACATAAAGCCGAACACAAACCTGAAGCT
The DNA here is from genome assembly GCA_030449085.1 of Kryptopterus vitreolus. Lineage (NCBI taxonomy): Eukaryota > Metazoa > Chordata > Actinopteri > Siluriformes > Siluridae > Kryptopterus > Kryptopterus vitreolus. The sequence goes on from JACRUU010000024.1 coordinate 14,947,741, forward strand.
CATAAACTTACCCTTGTGAGGTGTAACTAACAGGTCCAGAGTCTTCTGAGAGAGATTTGGCCAAATGGCCATCATCTCTTTTCTCAGCTCAGCATCCATTTGATGCTTATCAACACCCCCTAAACACACACACACACACACACACACACACAGTCCATTATGTTAGAAATACAAAAAAGATCTGAACACAAAACCCTGAGACATTCCCAGTGGTGAAGGTCATGAAAGATTGATCATTAAACTGGTGTTAATGTTGCTGATGTTCTGTAGATGATGTATTAATCACAAAGGCTTACAGGATGATGATGATGAAGATGATGATGATGATGTCACCTGGAAGATGACACCTGAATGTGTGATGTGCAAAGGGTCAAACTCAGACTTCATCATGTGTTAAAGAGCACCAGCCTGTGATGGAACTCAGACATGATGGAGAAGAAGATGAAGAACAGAAGAGGGAATAAAGATGCCAAACCTTCCCCACCCTTGGCGATCTTGATGTCCAGTGCGGTGCGTATTAAGGCCATGAGGGTAGAGTTGAAGTGCACTGTGTTGTCATCAGCGACCGGCAAATCCATTCGCAGGAGCCTCTGTAGGGAACCAATCACAAGACATTAGTGTTCGGGAGTGTGGGAGTGCTTTTACCCTCCAGGATGAGTGTGTGTGTGTGTGTGGGTGTGTGTATGTATGTATATATATATATATATATATATATATATATATATATAAAATAAGTATAAGTCATGTATAAGTATGGATTAGAGTAAGAAGCTTAAGGACTTTGTGATCCTTCAACCCGTGTGTAAAGATCTGATCAGTGTAAAAGCAGCACATTCAGGTTTTTCTGTGTATGATATAAAAATGTATCACGTGTAATATCTGTATTAATGTAATATTAACATAATATCTGCATTGATATCTATAATATATTATCTGTATTATTTTCGTATGAGTATATTAATATCCATATTCATGTAATATGAATATATTATATCTGTATAATTGTAATATTAATATGTTATTATCTGTATTAATTTAGTATGAATATATTAATATCTGTATTAAATGCAAGTTATTTGCAGGATGTTTGTGTTTTAGCTACTTTTTGGGTGCCATTTAGTTTTAGTGCAGAAACGTCTGAAAAGTGGTGAGATTTTACAGGCAGGTTTTTTCACACTGACAGTTTACTGGAGTTCACAGTAAGTCGGAGCTTCTCCGGGACGAACAGCACCAGATCAGAGTCAGTAATGAATGAAGGGATTTCAGCTTTAATGTTCAGTTCATTCAGCGCTGCTCAGGATCGGATTCTGCTCTCAGATATCTTTATATGTGAAAATCTTCACATGTGTGTGCAACAAGTGTGACAATAGCAGAGGACGCCTTTTAGCATGCAACACACCTCAACACACCTCAACACACCTCAACACACCAGCATGCAACATCTCATGCATCCACATGCAGAACAGCAAGCAGCAGTGCAGCGCAATACACACAGCGGTGTTTGTTTCAGTGACTCGAGCTTCATCTCAGCAGTGGCTGTGATTATTCAGGAGTAAATAAATAAAGTGATGATGCAGACCCTCTGCTATCTCAGTGTAAATAAACAGCTGCACACTGGTGGGTTTGATCACAGCAGCAGCAAAACCCAAAAAAGAAAAACAACCAATACAATAATACAGACTTTCTGCAACTCATTTAGTGAAAAAGACCAAATATTCCTACTGAGGATCCAGTGAGATGTAGAGGAAGTGCCAGAAGAACAGAGAGCTGGAGACGTGAACATCAGTCCATCAGAGAGAAGAGACGGAGAAGAAATGGAGAGAAGTGATGGTACATGTGTGTGAGACGGTACGGTGTATGTGTGTGTGTGTGTGTGTGTTGTGTGTGTGTGTGTGTGAGACAGTACGGTGTATGTGTGTGTGTGTTGTGTGTCTGTAAGACAGTACGGTGTATGTGTGTGTGTGTGTCTGGGGGTTTGTTGGGTTGAGATGGTCCGTGTGTGTGTGTGTGTGTGCAGTGTGTGTGTGTGTGTGTGTGTGTGTTTGAGTTACTGTGTGTGTGTGTGTGTGTGTGTGTGTGTGCGCGGAGACAGTACGGTGTATGTGTGTGTGTGTGTGTGTGTCT
>JACRUU010000024.1:14952364-14969864 GCA_030449085.1 Kryptopterus vitreolus
TGTGAATTCGTGTGTGTGGAGGTGTGTGTGGAGGGTGAGTGTCATGTGGTGGAGGTGTGTGTGTGTGTGTGTGTGTGTGTGTGTTGTTGCTAGGTGTGTGTGTGTGGTGCGTGGTGATGTGTGTGTGGTGTGTATGATGGAGTGTGTGTGGCAGTGTAGTGTGTGTGTGTGGTGTGTGTGTGGAGTGTGTGTGTGTGTGTGTGGAGGTGTGTGTGTGTGTGTGGAGGTCGTGTGTGTGTGTGGAGGTCGTGTGTGTGTGTGGAGGTTGTGTGTGTGGGAGGTTGTGTGTGTGTGGAGGTCGTGTGTGTGTGTGTGAGGTGTGTGTGTGTGGAGGTGTGTGTGTGTGTTGTGGAGTGTGGAGTGTGTGTTGTGTGTTGGGTGGAGATCGTGTGTGTGTGAGGTCGTGTGTGTGTGTGTGTGTGTGTGTGTGTGTGTGGAGGTTGTGTGTGTGTGGAGATCGTGTGTGTGGAGGTCGTGTGTGTGTGTGTGTGGAGGTCGTGTGTGTGTGTGAGGTCGTGTGTGTGTGGAGGTGTGTGGAGGTGTGTGTGTGTGGTGGTGTGTGTGGGGAGGTCGTGTGTGTGGTGTGGAGGTCGTGTGTGTGTGTGTGTGTGTGTGTTGTGTGGTTGGGTGTTGGTGTGTGTGGTTGTGGTGTGGAGGTCGTGTGTGTGTGTGTGTGTGGAGGGTGTGTGTGTGTGTGTGTGTGTGGAGTGTGGTGTGTGTGTGGTGTGAGGTGTGTGTGTGTGTGTGTGTGTGGAGGTGTGTGTGTGTGTGTGGAGGTCGTGTGTGTGTGTGTGTGTGTGTGTGGAGTGTGTGTGTGTGTGGTGTGTGTGTGTGTGTGTGTGTAGGTCGTGTGTGTGTGTGTGTGTGTGTGAGGTCGTGTGTGTGTGGAGGTTGTGTGTGTGTGGAGGTCGTGTGTGTGTGTGTGTGTGTGAGGTCGTGTGTGTGTGTGGAGGAAGGTCGTGTGTGGTGTGTGTGTGGAGGTGTGTGTGTGTGTGTGTGTGGAGGTGTGTGTTGTGTAGGTCGTGTGTGTGTGTGGAGGTGTGGGTGTGTGTGTTGAGTGGTGTGAGGTGTGTGTGTGTGTGGTGTGTGGAGGTTCGGAGGTGTGTGTGTGTGTGTGTGTGTGTGTGTGTGTGTGGAGGTGTGTGTGTGTGTGTGTGTTAGGTTGTGTGTGTGTGTTGAGTAGTGTCGTGTGTGTGTGAGGTCGTGTGTGTGTGTGTGTGTGTGTGTGTGTGTGTGTGTGTGTGTGTAGTGTCGTGTGTGTGTGTGGTGTGTGTGTGTGTGTGTTGGTTGGTGAGGTGTGGAGGTCGTGTGTGTGTGTGTGTGTGTGGTGTGTGTGGAGGTCGTGTGTGTGTGGTGTGTGTGTGTGTGGTGTGTGTGTGGTGGAGGTGTGTGTGTGTGTGAGGTCGTGTGTGTGTGTGTTGTGTGTGTGTGTGGAGGTCGTGTGTGTGTGTGAGAGGTGTGTGTGTGGGGGTGGGAGCGTGTGTGTGTGTGTGTGTGTGTGTTGTGGAGGTGTGTGTGTGTGAGGTCGTGTGTTGTGTGTGTGTGTGTGTGTGGAGGGCGTGTGTGTGTGTGGAGGTCGTGTGTGTGTGGAGGTGGTGTGTGGAGGTGTGTGTGTGTGTGTGGGTGTGTGTGGTGTGTGTGTGTGTGGAGGTCGTGTGTGTGTGTGTGTGTGTGTGTCGTGTGTGGAGGTCGTGTGTGTGTGTGTGTGGGTTGGGAGAGAGTCGTGTGTGGTGTGTGTGTGTGTGGTGTGTGTGGTGTGTGTGTGGAGAGGTCGTGGTGTGTGTGTGTGTGTGTGTGTGTGTGGGTGTGTGTGGAGGTCGTGTGTGTGGTGTGGAGGTGGGTTGTGTGTGTGGTGTGTGAGGTCGTGTGTGTGTGTGTGTGTTGTGTGTGTGTGTGTGGAGGTCGTGTGTGTGTGTGGAGGTCGTGTGTGTGTGTGTGTGGAGTGTGTGGTGTCGTGTGTGTGTGTGTGTGTGTGTGTGTGTGTGTGTGGTTGGTGGAGGTCGTGTGTGTGTGTGTCGTGTGTGTGTGTGGAGGTCGTGTGTGTGGAGTCGTGTGTGTGGTGTGGTGTCTGTGTGTGAGGTGTGTGTGTGTGTGTGTGTGTGTGGTGGAGTGTTTGTGGTGTGTGTGTGTGTGGAGGTCGTGTGTGTGTTGGAGGTGTGTGTGTCGTGTGGTGTGTGTGTGTGGTGTCGTGTGGGTGTGTGTGTGTGTCGTGGGTTGTGGGTGTCGTGTGTGTGTGTTTGAGGTTCGTGTGGTGTGTGGGTGTGTGGAGGTCTGGTGTTGGGGGAGGTGTGTGGTGGAGGTCGTCGTGTGTGTGTGATGTTGGTGTGGTGTGTGGTGGTCTGTGTGAGTGTTGTGTGTGAAGGTGTGTGTGTGTGTGTGTGGTGTCGTGTGTGGTGTGTGTGTGAGGTCGTTGCTGTGTGTGTGGAGGTGTCGTGTGTGTGTGTGTGGAGTGTAGTGTGTGTGTGTGGAGGTCGTGTGTGTGTGTGTGTGTGTGTGTGTGTGTGGTGGGTCTGTGTGTGTGTGGAGGTCGTGTGTGTGTGGGTGTCGTGTGTGTGTGTGGAGGTTGTGTGTGTGTGTGTGTGGAGGTGTGTGTGTGTGTGTGTAGTGGTGTGTGTGTGTGTGGGAGTGTGTGTGTGTGTGGAGGTGTTGTGTGTTGTGGAGGTCGTGTGTGTGTGTGGAGGTTGTGTGTGTGTGTGTGTGGAGGTCGTGTGTGTGGGTGTGGAGTGTGTGTGTGTGGAGTGTGTGTGTGTGTGTGAGGTGTGTGTGGGGAGTGTGTGTGTGTGTGTGGAGGTCGTGTGTGTGTGAGGTGTGTGTGTGTGTGTGTGGAGGTCGTGTGTGTGTCTGGAAGGTGGGGTGTGTGTGTGTGTGAGGTCGTGTGTGTGTGGAGTGTGTGTGTGGGAGTGTCGTGTGTGTGTGTGTGTGTGTGTGTGTGTGTGTGTGAGGTGTGTGTGTGTGTGTGGAGGTGTGGTGTGTGTGTGGAGGTCGTGTGTGTGTCGTGTGTGTGTGTGTGTGGAGGTCGTGTGTGTGTGTGGAGGTCGTGTGTGTGTGTGTGTGAGGTCGTGTGTGTGTGTGTGTGTGTGAGGTGTGGAGGTGTCGTGTGGGTGTGTGTGTGTGTGTGTGTGTGTGGGTGGGTGGGAGGTCGTGTGTGGTGTGGAGGTGTGTGTGTGTGTGGAGGTCGTGTGGTGTAGCCCAGTGGTTAAGGTGTTGGACTCTGGACCGGAAGATCACGGGTTCAAACACCACCACCACCAAGATACCACTAGCGGGCCCTTGAGTGAGGCCCTTAATTCAATTCAATTCAATTTGATTAATAAAGCACTTTTAATAATGTGTCGTCGTCTCAAAGCAGATTTATAAAAACTCGTGTGTGAAAAGTGAAGTTTGGTTCTGATTGTTTCTTGTTGAGTCGAAGCGACGATGACGAGGAAAAACTTCAAATGCTTCAAATTCATGAATACACTCCACACTACACAAATAAACATCCTCAACCACACACACACACACACACACACACACACACACAACACTAACAACCCAAATGAGGATGGGTTCTCTGTTGAGTCGGGTTCCTCTCAAGGTTTCTTCCTGTTCCCAGGGAGTTTTTCCTCGTCACCGTCGCTTCGTCTCAACAAGAAACAATTAGTGTTAAACTGATTTTCACTTTTCACACATTAGTATTATGTAAATCTGATTTGAGACGATGACACATTGTAAAAAGCGCTTTATAAATAAAACTGAATTGAATTGAATTGAAAAACTCTCGTAACCCACAAATTCCTCTCGACTGTAAATCACGCTGGATAAAGACGTCTGCCAAACGCTGCAAATGTATATATAAAGGTCATGGGGAGGTCGTGTGGAGGTCATGGGTAGGTCGTGTGGAGGTCATGGGGAGGTGTGGAGGTCGTGGGGAGGTGGGGAGGTAGGTCGTGTGGAGGTCGTGTGGAGGTCGTGGGATGGGTCGTGGGGAGGTCGTGTGGAGGTCATGGGTAGGTCGTGTGGAGGTCGTGTGGAGGTCATGGGTCGTGGTGGAGGTCGTGTGGAGGTCGTGTGGAGGTCGTGGGGAGGTCGTGGGGAGGTCGTGTGGAGGTCGTGGGGAGGTGGTGTGGAGGTCGTGGGGAGGTGTGTGGAGGTCGTGGGGAGGTGGTGTGGAGGTCGTGGGGAGGTCGTGTGGAGGTCGTGTGGTGGAGGTCGTGTGGAGGTCGTGTGGAGGTCATGGGGGAGGTCGTGTGGAGGTCGTGGGGAGGTGGTGGAGGTCGTGGGGAGGTCGTGGGGAGGTCGTGGGGGGAGAGTCGTGGGGAGGTCGTGTGGAGGTCGTGGGGAGGTCGGTAGGTCGTGTGGAGGTCGTGGGGAGGTGGTGGAGGTCGTGTGGAGGTCGTGTGGAGGTCGTGTGGAGGTCGTGTGGAGGTCGTGTGGAGGTTGTGTAGGTCGGTGGAGGTCGTTTTGTTGGACTTTTGCCACAAAATGTCTTTATTCACAATAACTATAAATAAAGATGTTTAAATTCCTCTTATTGCTCTGATTTACTGAATATTCAATACAAATTACTACTGTCATTATGACTTACCTCTGTCCTGTAACCGTGTGTGTGTGTGTGTGTGTGTGTGTGTGTGTGTGTGTGTGTGTGTGTGTGAGAGAGAAAGCGCTGATCCACACAGAGATTTGGAGAAAGTGCGATCCACAGGACAGTGGGATTTGGAGGACTGAAGTCCTTTAGACCTTTCCAGCACTGCTGCACACGCACACACCTTCATCTCAACGTGTGTGTGTGTGTGTGTGTGTGTGTGTGTGTGTGTGTGTACACTCCATTTCTGGATTATTCTAGAAACGTTTGGTGAAATAAATCCATTTTCAGATCAAAATCTAATTTTATATTAAATAGAACATTATTTCAGATTTTTTATACAGATATTAAAATGTTCTAATTAATTAGCGATCATGATGCTGTTTCTCAGTGTGTGTGTGTGTGTGTGTGTGTGTGTGTGTGTGTAGGGCTTCTACAATAAGTAGTAAATATATGATGTAATTGAGAAAGTAAGGATGTTCCTGAGTCAGTGTTGAAGAGAGTTAAAGCTCTTAAGCACAAGATCTTCCACTCAAAGTCATGGAGAGCAGGTCTTTGTGCACAAGGTTCATGTTAGGAACCTAAAAGTATAGACGAAATGGTGTGTGTGTGTGTGTGTGTGTGTGTGTGTGTGTGTGTGTGTGTGTGTGTGTGTGTGTCATTACTTTATGCGGTGCAAAAGCACTGAGAAGGTCTTTCCATTCCCATTTTCCTGTGGATTGTCCTAACTAACACTTAATGCCCACCACCACAAACCCCCAAGCCAAAGACTCACAACAGCATTTACCCCACACCAGAGAACAAAAGGAAGGGAAAAAGAGGGAGACAAAGAAAAAGTAAACACCAACAGGTACGAGACACAGCGTGTGGCCACTCGGAGTCCGTTCCCTCTACCTTGTATGCAACCCGTGCAGGACACTTCTTCCCCAGGCCTAAAGGTGGAGACATTTGCCTGAGCATGTCATACATATCCCTGTAACTGATTCTGCCACTGGGACGACCAAAAAAAAACAAAGAACAGCATGACCACACCAGGTGCATGGGGGAGAGAGGGAGAAATCCAAAGGAAAGACAAGAAGGTAGGGGAGGAGAACAGAACAAAAAAAAAGGTTACTAGTGTAGACTGGTGAAGGGGAGAGTTTCTGTGGTCTCTGACACTGATTTATCTGCTGTAACAAGAGGAAAGAAGACAAGAAAGAAGGTAGGAGGAGGGTGGGCCGCTATATCACCCTTCTGAGATGTTCTATGGAGATGTTCATAGAACGGGTATAAAGTCCTGCTGCGTTTATGTCAATGCAGTTTCTGCCCCTCCCCCCCCAGAACAATGCACGCTACCATGTGGCTAAGGCTAGCAAGCGAAAAGCAAAGATAAATAAAGCATTTTTATTTTCTTCACGTTTCCTGGATTTACATTATTTTCATTCAAACTGGTCCATTTCATGCATCTGAAAGTGTCTGCATTGTCCTGCACATTCTCTTTATCATATCAGTGTGCACGTCAAAATGGTGGAATGTTTTCAAACAGAAACCAAAACCAAATCAAAGTAAAGAAAAGCAAAAATCATTCCATTCTGGATGCTAGCAGGTGCTATTAGTTGTTTAGTGGAAATCAAACCTTGCAGGCCACCCTATGAGGGCATTTCTTTCCTAAGCCCAGAGGAGGGTCGATAACTCGCAATAAACTGTACATATCCTTATAATGAATGCGGCCGCTGCAAGAAGAATACAGGGAGGTTAGAGAGAAAAACACACACAGGAACAGGAAGAAGAAACACATTTACACAAACACATAGAATGTACAGGAGAAGATTCACACACAAAGTCATTTACTCAGACACCACTGCAGCTGGTAAAAACTGAGGTTCATTCTTTCATTTTTTCAGTTTTTTTTTGCTTGCCGTCTCTTTCCCCCTGAACACAACAGAAATTTCATCCTGGGGTTTTAGGAGGAATGGAATTCAGATACTCAGAAACTTAGTGTGTTGTGCAGTCAGGACTGGGACAGGAGCTCCACACAGTAAGTTTGGGTGAAAGTATCCCATATTCCAGAGACTGGGGACAGGAAGACATGGGAGAGGAACCAAATGACAGAACAGGTTTATGGGGAGAGAATGGATGGATATTTATAAATCCATCATCTCCGCTGTGGTGCAACACCAACACCTGCACAACAGAAGACTGGGAGGGTTTAAAGCAGTTCCTCATTCAGATCCCCAGCCTGCGCTTTCACTTCTCATCTGCTACTGCAATGCTGGAAAAGGTGGAGCTTTACACTATGGAGGTATCAGTGGAGGTTTAGGTCCTAAAGGACTGGTCAGAGTGATGGTGTAGTGGCGGTGATGGTGTACATGTGTAGGTGTGGGTAGAAGGTGACGGTGTGGGTGTATGTAATGGGAGGGGTTTAGGGAGGTGGTAGATCAGTGGTTTAAGGCGCTGGGCTGCTGTTCAGAAGATCCCGGTTCGAGCCCTGGGCCCTGGTATGGCCAAGCTGCCGCCCTTGGGTCCTTGAGCAAGACCCATAACCCTCTGTGCTCCAGGGGCGCCGTATCATGGCCGTGTATGTAATGGTGTGGTTGTAGGTGCATGTAATAGTGATGGTGGTGGTCTGAGGTGTTGGAGGCTGTTGGAAGTGCAGGTGGTGTTGGAGGTGTTGCAGGTGTTGGAGGTATGAGGTGTTGGTGGTGTTGGAGGTTATTGGAGGTGTAGGTTGTGTAGGTGGTGTAGGTGGTGTTGGAGGTGTAAGTGGTGTTGAAGGTATAGGTGATATAGGTGGTGTTAGAGTTTGTTGGAGGTGTAGGTGGTGATGCAGGTGTAGGTGGTGTAGGCTGTGATGCAGGTGTAGGTGGTGTAGGTGGTGATGCAGGTGTAGGTGGTGTAGGCTGTGATGCAGGTGTAGGTGGTGTAGGTGGTGAGGTGTTGGAGGTGTAGGTGGTATAGGTGGTGTTAGAGTTTGTTGGAGGTGTAGGTGGTGATGCAGGTGTTGCAGGTGTTGGAGGTTGTTGGATGTGTAGGTGCTGTTGGAGGTGTTGCAGGTGCTGGAGGTGTAGGTGCTGTTGGAGGTTGTTGGAGGTTTAGGTGGTGTAGGTGGTGATGCAGGTGTAGGTGGTGTAGGTGGTGTTGGAGGTGTAGGTGGTGTTGGAGGTTGTTGGAGGTGTAGGTGGTTATGGAGGTGTAGGTGGTGCTGGAGGTGTAGGTGCTCTTGGAGGTTGTTGGAGGTTTAGGGGGTGTAGGTAATGATGCAGGTGTAGGTGGTGTTGAGGGTGTAGGTGCTGTTGGGGGTGTTGAAGGTGCTGGAGGTGTTGAAGGTGATGGAGGTGGGTGAGGTTGTTGGAGATTTAGGTGGTGTAGTTGGTGATGCGGTGTGGTTGCTGGAGGTGAGGTGTAGGTGCTGCGGAGGGGTTTTTGCAGGGTGCCTGTTGGAAGGTGATGGGGGGTAGGTGCTGTTGGAGGTTGTTGGGTGAGGTGCTTTAGGGTGTGTAGTTGGTGTGATGCAGGTGTAGGTGTGTGGGGTGTTGGAGGTGTTGTTGGGGGTGTTGGAGGTGTTGGAGGTGTGTTGGAGGTTGTTGGATGAGGTTGTGTGGAGGGATCTGTGAGTGTGGAGATGTTGGAGGTTGTGTGTTGGAGGTGTTGGAGGTGGTGTTGGAGGGTTGGAGGTGTGTGGAGGTGGGTGGGTTGTTGGACGTTTGGGGGTGTAGTGGTGTTGAGTGGTGTTGGGGTTGTTGGGGGGTGTTGTAGGTGTTGACTGTGGAGTGTTGAATGGTGGAGGTGAAAGTGTTGGTGGTGGAGGTGTTGGTGGTGTTGGTGTTGTTGGGGGTGTTGGTGGTGTTGGACATGTTGGAGGTTGTTGGAGGTTGTTGGAGGGAGGTTGTTGGAGGTTGTTGGAGGTTGTTGGAGGTGTTGGAGGTGTTGGAGGTGTTGGAGTTGTTGGAGGTGTTGGAGGTGTTGGAGGGTGTTGGGGGTTGTTGGAGGTTGTTGGAGGTTGTTGGGGGTTGTTGTTGAGGTTGTTGGAGGTGTTGGAGGGAGGTTGTTGGAGGTTGTTGGAGGTTGTTGAGGTTGTTGGAGGTTGTTGGAGGTTGTTGGAGGTGTTGGAGGTTGTTGGAGGTTGTTGGAGGTGTTGGAGGTTGTTGGAGGTTGTTGTTGGAGGTTGTTGGAGGTGTTGGAGGTTGTTGGAGGTTGTTGGAGGTTGTTGGAGGTTGTTGGAGGTTGTTGGAGGTTGTTGGAGTGTTGGAGGTTGTTGGAGGTTGTTGGGGGTGTTGGAGGTTGTTGGAGGTTGTTGGGGGTTTGTTGGAGGTTTGGGTTGGAGGTGTTGGAGGGTTGTTGGAGGTTGGTTGGAGGGTGTTGGGAGGGTTGTTTGGAGGTTGTTGGAGGTTGTTGGAGGTTGTTGGAGGTTGTTGGGGGTTGTTGGAGGTTGTTGGAGGTTGTTGGGGGTTGTTGGGGGTGTTGGAGGTTTGGGGGTTGTTGGAGGTTGTTGGAAGTGTTGGAAGTTGGAGGTTGTTGGAGGTTGGAAGTGTTGGAGGGTGTTGGGGTTTGGAGGGTAGGTGGAGTTGTTGATTTGTGTTTGGAGGTGTTTTAGGTGTTGGTGTTAGGTTGGAGGTGTTTTGGTTTGGAAGTGGAGGTGTTGGGGTTGGAGGTGGAGGTTGTTTTGGAGGTGTAGGAGGTGTTGGAGGTGTTGGGGGTGTTGGGTTGGTGTTGGGGTTGTTGGCGGGTTGGCGGTGTTGCGGTTTTGTTGGCGGTGGTGGCGGGTTTTGGGTTAGGTGGTGTTGGGGTTGTTGGCGGTTTGGAGGTGTTGGAGGTGTTTGGAGCGTGTTGGTTTGGAGGTTTTGGAGGTGTTTACGGTTGTTGGAGGTTGTTGGAGGTTGTTGGTGAGGTGTTGGACTGTTGGGTGTTGGGGGTGTTGGCGTTGGGTTTCAGGGTGTTGGAAGTGTTGGCGGTGTTTGGGCGGTGTTGCGCGCTGTTGGCGGTTTCGGTTGTCTGGAGGTGTGGTTTGGCGGTGTTGAGGGTGGTTGGCGGGTTGGCGCGGTGTTGTTGGCGGTGTTAGGTGTTTTTGGAGGTTGTTGGGGGTTTTGGGGTGTTGGTGTTGGTGGGTTGTTGGGGGTGTTGGGGGTGTTGGGGGTGTTGGAGGTGTTGGAGGGTGTTGGAGGTTGTTGGAAGTTGGTTGGAGGTTGTTGGAGGTTGTTGGGGTTGTTGGCGGTGTTGGAGCGGTTTGTTGGCGGGTTGTTTGGAGGGTTGGCGGTTGTTGGGGTTGTTGGAGGGTTGTTTGGAGGTTGTTGGGAGGTGTTGGCGGTTGTTGGGGTGTTGGAGGTTGGAGGTGTATGGAGGTGTTGGCGGTGTTGGAGGTGTTGAGAGGGTGTGGAGGGTGTTGGGGGTTGTTGCGGTGTTGGCGGGGTGTTGGAGGGTGTTGGAGTGTTGGTGTTGGAGGTGTTGGTCTGTTGGAGGGGTGTTGGGGGTGTTGGAGGGTGTTGGAGGTTGTTGGAGGTTGTTGGGGGTTGTTGGAGGTTGTTGGAGGTTGTGGGGTTGTTGGGGGTGTTGGGGGGTGTTGGGGGTGTTGGCGGGTGTTGGCGGGTGTTGGCGGGTGTTGGGGGTGTTGGCGGGTGTTGGCGGGTGTTGGAGGTGTTGGAGTTGTTGGAGGTGTTGGAGGTTGTTGGAAGTGTTGGAAGTGTTGGAAGTGTTGGCGGGTGTTGGAGGTTGTTGGAAGTGTTGGAGGTTGGCGGGTTGGAGGTTGTTGGAAGTGTTGGAGGTGTTGGAGGTTGTTGGAGGTTGTTGGAGTTGTTGGAAGTGTTGGAGTGTTGAGGTGTTGGAGGTGTTGGCGGTGTTGGAGGTGTTGGGGGTTGTTGGAGGTTGTTGGAGGTTGTTGGAGGTTGTTGGAGGGTGTTGGAGGTTGTTGGAGGTTGTTGGAGGTGTTGGAAGTGTTGGAGGTGTTGGGGTTGTTGGAAGTGTTGGAGGTTGTTGGAGGTTGTTGGAGGTTGTTGGAGGGTGTTGGCGGGTGTTGGAGGTGTTGGCGGGTGTTGGCGCTGGCGTTGGAGGGTGTTGGGGTTGTTGGAGGTTGGAGGTGTTGGATATGTTGGATTGTTGGAGGTTGTTGGAGGTTGTTGGAGGTTGTTGGGGTTGTTGGAGGTTGTTGGAAGTGTTGGAGGTTTTGGAGGTTGTTGGAGGTTGTTGGAGGGTGTTGGAGGTTGTTGGAGGTGTTGGAGGGTGTTGGAGGGTGTTTGGAGGGTGTAATAAGGCGGGTGTTGGGGAGGTGGTTTGGCGGTGTTGGCGGGGTTGCGGGTAGTTTGCGCTGTTGGCGGGTTTTGCGGTGTTGGCAGTGTGTTGTGGCTGGTGGGTAGTTGGCGGAATAGTTGGGGCAGGGTGTATGGAAGGTTGTTGGAGGTTGTTGGATGGTTGGTTGGCGCTTTGGTTATGAGAGGTGATGGGCGGTGATTGAGAAGGTAGTTGGCGGTGTTTGCGGGTTGTTGCGAGGTGTTGGCGGGTGTGGAGGCTTTGTGAGGTGTTTTTAGGTGTGGAGGTGTTGGCGGTTGAAATTGGAGGGTGTTGGCGGGTGTTGGCGGGTGTTGGCGGGTGTTGGCGGTATATGTTATTTGGCGGGGTTGTTGGAGGTTGTTGGAAGTGTTGGAGGTTTTGGAGGTTTTGGAGGTTGTTGGAGGGTGTTGGAGGTGTTGGAGGTGTTGGCGGTGTTGGAGGTGTTGGAGGTGTCCTAGGTATTTTGAGTTGTTTTGGAGGCGGTCTATGGCTGGTAGTTGGCGGCTGTTGGAGTTGTTGGCGGTGTTGGAGGTGTTGGAGGTGTTGGGGGTTGTTGGAGGTTGTTGGAGGTTGTTGGGGGTTGTTGGAGGTTGTTGGAGGTTGTTGGGGGTGTTGGAGGTTGTTGGAGGTTGTTGGAAGTGTTGGAGGTGATGATCCGGGAGTCCAGTCTTGTTTATCAGGGTTACGGATCGAGTCCTGCTACAGGGTCAGTGTTTCCTGTTACATTCTGCTGAAGAACTTAAACTTTGCAACAATAATCAGATGTTCTCTGTCACCGCTTGTAGACTTCAGGAGGGTGTAGTTAGGGTGTATGTCAGGTGTAGAATTCCACTTTCACATCCTCCCCATAGAGACACTGATAACAGAGAGAAGTTTTACCACCACCTCCACCTCCTCCTCCTCCACCTTGTCTGTCCTGATGTTTCTGTAGAACTGCAGCAGATGCTCCGTTAATGAGTCACTGTTTTTTATACAGTAGATTCTCGCAGGAGGAATATTTTAATCTAATGGTTCCTTCAGTAAATCCACAATCTGCATCATCAGAGCTCCTGATCCACATGTCACTGAACTACTGTAAAGTCTAGACTCAGGATTAGTGATCAGGATTGGCAGGAGATTAAATCACAGCTATTTCAGCAGGTTTATAATCACACTGTGTCCACAAACGTATATATATATTTTATATATAATATATACTATATATATATATATATATTATAGATTAATTATATATAACTATAGAGATAGAGATCTTTAGTCCCGCTAGTCATTTCGCGCTATTAGTTATCTAACGCCGTCACACGCCCTGTATCAATTTACTGTAACCCATGCCCTCTTCTCTTATGGGGGGCTTGGTGGGCCGGGGTCGGCGGTGTGGGGGTGCGGGCGCGGGGGGCGTGAAGATTGACGTGTCCGGCGGTGGAGCTCCCGGCGCGTAGTGGGTTGGGGTGGGGGAGCGTAGTGGGGGGGGGGGGTGGTGCGGGCGCGGGGGGGAGAGAGACAGAGGGGGGGTGGGGCGGGGTGTGTGGTGGGGGTGTGGGAGCGTCGTGTGTAGATGTTGGTGTGTTATATACGAGAGATGGGGGGGTCTGGTGATGAGTATGTGGTGTGTAAATGTTGTGTGTGTGTGTGTTTGTGTGTGCGTGTATATGTGTGTGTTTATGTGTGTGTATGTGTGTGTGTGCGTGTATATTGTGTTTGTGTGCTGTAATGTGAGCGTGTGTATATGTGTGTTTCTATGTTGAGCGTGTGTGTGTATATGTGTGGTACATTGTTGTATTACATATGTGTGAGTGGTGTATATTATATATATATATATATATTATTATTATAATATATATATGTGTTGTGTTGTGCCATGTATGTGTGTATGTGTGTGTGATGTATGTGTGGGTATCTATGGTGTGGTGTGTGTGTGTCTACATATGTGTGTGTATGTTTGTGTATATTATATATATATATATATATATATATAATAATATATAGATATGTGGGTGGGTGTGTGTGTGTGTGTGTGTGTGTGTGTGTGTGTTGTGTGTGTGTGTGTGTATACAGTGTGTTTGTGTGTGTGTGTGTGTGTGTGTGTGTGTGTGTGTGTGTGTGTGTGTGTGTGTGAGTTATTAAGTCAGAATGTAGATTATAAAGATAAAGAAGTGTAAAGTTCCTCACCAGGCTGCAGGATCGTATTCTGCCCAGATCCTCACGTACTCATCCAGGTGATGAGGTCCCAGAATAGAGGAGTCTCGAGTCAGGTACTCAAAATTATCCATAATAACAGCAACAAACAGATTCAACATCTACAAATACACACACACACACACACACACACACACACACACACACAGTCATTTGCATGTTAAAATGTTCTGCAACTTAAAACACAGTGTAATACCCGATTGATGTTGTGTAAATTAGTTTGGAATGTAGGTGTGATATTTGATAGCAATCTTTCCTTAGAAAACCACATTTGTAGCATCTGCAAAACAGCGTTATGTCATCTTAAAAACATATCGAGATTACGGCCGATGCTCTCAAAGTCACATGTAGAAATGTTCATTGGTTCAATGTTCACCCCCACCATGCATTTATGACCTCCAGGTTAGATTATTGTAATACTTTAATACGATAAACAATCGTTCAATCGCAATGATTCACTTATAAACAGTGATTTACTTTCTCTACGTGATGTTCAAGCATCATCTTTACTAGAAAATCTTGTCCACATTCTCACCAGGAAGGAACAGAGGAAGATGAAGGAGACGAAGTAAAGGTAGGCAAATTCGCTTCCACACTCGGGCTCTGTGTTTCCCGACATAACATCACAGTCCTTCCCTCCCAAACACGACAGCATGATATCATGCCATGCTTCTCCTGTCGCACTCCTGCACACACACACACACACACACACACAGATCAAATACACACACATACACATATAGATCAAATACACACATAGACATACAACATACACACACATCACACACATCACACACACACAACACATACACACATACACACACACACACACACATATAGATCAAATACACACACAGACATACACATACACAATCAAATAGAACAGCAATACACACCTCGACAATCACACACACACACACACCACACAGATCAAATACACAACACACATTAGATCACACAGATCACACACACAGACATACACACACACACACGATCACACACACACACACACACATCAAATACACACACACACACACACAGATCAAATACACACACACACACAGATCAGAATCATACACCACACACAACAACACAGATAACACCAAATCACACACACACACACACACACACACACCACACACACACACACACACACACACACAAACACACATAGAGATCAAATACACACACACACACAGATCAAACACACACACACACACACACATAGAGATTAAATACACACACACATCTAGAGATCAAATACCACACCACACACAGATCAAATACGCACACCACACACATTACACACACAGATCACACACACACACAGATCAACACACACACACACAGATCACACAACACACACACACACAGATCACACATACACACATACACACACACATCAACACACACAATACACACACACATACACACACAAAGACACACACACACATCACAACTCTTGCACAGTCACACAGAGATTAAACAACCCAACAAACACACACACACACATGTACTGCACACACCAATACACACACCACAAAGACACACACAGAAACACAAAGACACACACACACAGACAGACACACACACACACAGATCAGACACACACACAGACACACACAGACAACACACAACACACACACACACAGACACACACACACACACAAACACACACAAACAACCGACACAGACACTCTCAGCATACACACACACAGACATACACACACACACAGATGCACACACACACACTACACACACCACACACACACCACACACAACACAACACCACACACACAGATCAAACACACCACACACCAACACACAGAATCAAACACCCACACATACACAACCACACGATCAAATCACACACACACACGACAAGATCAAATAGACACACACACACACACACACACACCACTCCTGCACAGTCACACAGAGATTAAACACCCAACACACACACACACACAACACACACACACCATACACACACCCACACACCACACACACCCACCCACACACACACACAGACACCCCCAAACACACAAAGCAAACACACAAGACACACACCACAGACACACAGACAGACACACACACGACCCACACACAGAGACAGACAGAACAGACACACAGACCCACACACAAACAGACAGACACACAGACACACACAAACACACACAGACACAGAGATACTCAGAGATACTCACACACACACACACCACACAGGCAACACACACACACATACACACACAAAACACACACACACACAGACACAGACATTTACATTTACATTTGCAGCATTTGGCAGACGCCCTTATCCAGAGCGACTTACAAACTGAGCAATTGAGGGTTAAGGGCCTTGCTCAAGGGCCACTAGTGGTAGCTTGGGTGGTTGTGGGGTTTGAACCTGCGATCATCTGGTCCAGAGGCCGACACCTTAACCACTAAGCCACCACCCTCCCACACACACACAACACACACAGACACACACAGACATATACACAAACAGACGCACACACAGACACACAAAGACGCACACACAGACACAACACACACACACACACACACACCACACACAACACACACACACAACAGACACACACACCCAGACACACACACACACACACAGACATACACACACACAACAACATACACACAGACACACACACACACACCAAAGACACACACACACACACACACGCACACACAGATTACACACACACACACACAGACACACCACACACACACACACACACAACACACAGAACACGCACAACACACACAGAACACACACCCACACAAATCCACACTAAAACCAAACACACCCACACACACAGCACACAGACACACACAGAGACACACACACACACACCACACACTCCACACACACACACAGACACACACACAGAGACACACACAACACACACAGAGACACACACAGAGACACACACACAGAGACACACACACACACACACACATACACACACACAGACCACACACAACACACACAGACACACACACACACACACAGACCCCACACACACACACACACACACACACACACAGACACACATACCCGAGACACACACAACAGACCACACACAGAGACACACACACACACAACAACACCACACACAACACTACACACACACACACACAGACACACACACACACACACACCACACACACCCACACAGACACACACACACACACACACACACACACACACACAGAGACACACACACACACAGAGACACACACACACACACACAAACAAAACACACACAAAAACACACACACACACACACCACACACACAGAGACACACACACAGAGACAACAGCACAGTCACACACAGACACACACACAGAGTCACACACACAGAGTCACACACACAGTACACACACAGAACACACAGAGCACACACACAGATACTAGTAGAAGGCTGTCAGAAGGTTTTTACCTGAAAAGCAGAATCAAAGCCAGGAAAAAAGTCCTGAAGTTGTTGTGATGGTTGATGGAACTTTCTTTGTCCTCATCGATTGCGATGTTCCCAAACAGCTGAGAGACACGAGACATTTTCTTAAACTCGATCAAAGCAGCAGCTTCAGTTTTTCCTGCGTTGTGTTTTAAAGTAAACTTGTGGTTCTAAAAGACATTTTAAAGGATGAAGTTCCTGCTCGTGTCTCACCTGCATGCCGATGATGGCGTAGATGAAGAACAGCATCGCAATGAGCAGGCACACATATGGCAGAGCCTTACCACACACACACACACACACACACACACACACACACACACACACACACACACACACACCACACACACACACACACACACAGTGAGCAGGTAGCAGAGCAGTAATCTTACAGGAAAAATGCTTAGAAGCTCTGGATCTACTGTTTTACTCCAACCACATCTATAACACCACCTCACCCACAACCACCACCGCAATCCCCCACCATAACCACCTCCACCACATCCCCACCACATCACCCACACCCCCACCACCACCACCACCACCACCCCCCGCTATACCCACCTCCACCACTCAACCACCACCAACAACAAACAGCACCACCACTAACCACCACCACCAACCACCACCAACACCACCACCCCAAAACCACCACCCATACCCCCCCCCCACCAAACCCCCACCACTTCCCCCCCCCCCACCATACCACCTGCACCGTCTGTATAAAAATGTGTTTGTTCTTACCCCCCCCACGCACATCCTCACCACACCCACCACTAAGCAAACCACCTGTGTCTGTCTAAAAATGTGTTTGTTCTTGTTTTACCTTAAATGACTGAACAAAAGTCCAGAGTAGGATGCGAATGGTTTCCCCCTGCCTGAGGAGTTTAATGAGACGAGCCGCCCTGAAGAGTCTCAGAAAACTCAGATTGATGAAGTTATTCTACAGAAAGGATAGAAAGATAAAGAGGGAGGTGTAGAAAGATAGATAGATATACAGAGAGGTCGAGATTAGAAAGCTGT
>JACRUU010000024.1:14975902-14985902 GCA_030449085.1 Kryptopterus vitreolus
AAACATCTCAAACATCTCAAACATCTCAAACATCTCAAACATCTCAAACACACCAAACACACCAAACACCCAAACACCCAAACAAATCTCAAACACACAACCCAACATCTCAAACACACCAAACACCAAACACCAACACACCAACATCCCAAACACACCCCAACATCCAAACACCCCAAACATCAAACATCTCAAACATCTCAAACATCTCAAACATCTCACATCTCAAACACACAAACACCCAAACTACACCAAACACACCAAACACACCAAAACACCAAACACACTAAACATTCAAAACCTGCTTAAACACGCCAAACACACAAAAATGTGAGTGCAACAGGGTGTTCTACAGCTCCTTCACAGAAATTCACAACAAGTTTCTTACGTGTGTGTTCTTACAGTTGCACACCAAGTTTCTTACAGGAGTGTGTTCTTGCATTACCGGGTACAGTTGTGTTTCTTACCGTGGTGTGTTCTTACCGTGGTGTTCTTCTACCGGTGTGTGTTTTAGGTGTGTTCTTACAGGTTGTGTGTTCTTACCGGGTGTGTGTTCTTACCGGGTGTGTGTTCTTACAGGTGTGTGTTCTTACACCTTCCTGTTCTTTACATGGAATAATGTTAGGGGGAGTTTAAGCGTAATCTTACATTACTGTGTGTTAACACACCTGGGATCCACCTCACAACTTTCATTTATATTTATCGTGCATTGTGTGTGTAAGTGTGTGTTGTGCATGTGTTTAAGTGTAGTGTGTGTGTTGGGTGTGTGTGTGTGTGGTGGTGTGTGGTGTGTGTGTGTGTGTGTGTGTGTAAAACGGGAGATTATCCAAAGAAGCTCAGAAACAACAGAGCACTATGATTGAGGGCTTTATCCTTACATTGACCAAGAGCACACACACACACACACACACACACACACACACACACACACACACACACACACACACATACTGTGTACATACATTCTGTTCACACACACATACTCTGTACATCCATTCTTTTCACACACACACCCATATTATATAAAATAGTATGATTGTTTTTTACTTGCATTTTTATTTGTTTGTTTATTTATTTATTAATATAAAAAATCCCTCTATATAATTTGTATTAAAATTAAAAATGATTTGATGTTTGTTGTTATTTGCTTCTGTTTTTTTAAATAAACTTTATTTTATTATTTGATTGTTTATTTATTCTGCTCTTCCGGAAGTGAGGATAAAACACGTTTCACGAAACGTGAACGCGCAGCACGCCATGACGGGCACTTGTCCGCGTGCACGCCTGGCTGTTGGGCGCGTCCCCGCGGGGAGGAAGAGCAGATCCGTGGAGCGCGCTCAGGATGGTCCGAAGTTCTGCGTGACAGTTTTCTGAGGTCAGTTTGCGTTGCCTGGCTGTGTGTGTGTGTGTGTGTGTGTTGTGTGTGTGTGTGTGTGTGTGTGTGTGTGTGTGTGTGTGTGTGAATGGTTTGAAGTTGTCAGCGTCAGGTGTTGTGTGTGGATGTGTGTGTGTGTGTGTGTCGTTAAGGAGGATAGAAACTAATGGTGGTGGAAGTGAGATGAGTTCCTGGGAGGTTCCTCTCCACCTTCTCCAGCTCAGAACCACTTCACATTCCACCAGTGGGTTGAGGCGTGGTCCAGACCCAGGTCCGGCCGAAGCTCACTGTGTGTGTGTGTGTGTGTGTGTGTGTGTGTGTGTGTGTGTGTGTGTGCGCGTGCGCGTGACGTGTGCGAGATGTGTCAGGAATGCTGAAGTCATGCTTTAGTAATCTTTCCTGAGAGTGACACACACACACACACACAACACACACACACACACACACAGGAGTGTGTGCTATGGGAGTGTCAGGCTTCTGTAGTTTCATGACTGAAATGAAGGAGAAAACCAGCAGTTCCTGCATGACCAGTTTACTTGTGGCTTTATTGCACAAGCGGTGAGGAGACACACTGATGATGACACATCTCCTACTGAGAAGTTCCTCATACACACAGCGCTGTCTGTTTATTTATTTATTCATTCAAACTACACAACATAGTCCACCATAAACCAGTAAACACAACAACAACAACAACAACAACTCCCACTGTGAAACTACAGGAACACAATCTGTAGATACAGTGTATAGATGCAGTGTGTGTATGTGCAGTGTGTGTATGTGCAGTGTGTGTATGTGCAGTGTGTGTATGTGCAGTGTGTGTATGTAGTGTGTATGTGTGTGTATATGCAGTGTGTATATGTAGTGTGTGTATATGCATTGTGTATGTGTAGTGTGTGTGTGCAGTGTGTGTGTGGGGTATATGCATGTGTAGTGTGTATGTGTGTGTCAGTGTGTGTATGTGTGTTGTATGTGCAGTGTGTGTATGTGTGTGTGTTTGTGCAGTGTGTGTGGTGTGTGTGTATGTGTACAGTGTGTATGTGTATGTGTGTGCAGTGTGTGTGTATGTGCAGTGTGTGTGTATGTAGTGTGTGTATGTGTATGTAGGTGTATGGGCCGTTTGTGTATGTGTATGTGTGTGTGTGTACATGTGTGTATGTACAGTGTGTATGTACAGTGTGTGTGGTGTGTGTATGTACTGTGTGTATGTGTAGTGTGTGTATGTACAGTGTATATGTGTAGTGTGTGTGTGTGTGTGTATGTACTGTGTGGTATGTACAGTGTGTATGTGTAGTGTGTGTATGTGCAGTGTGTATGTACAGTGTGTATGTGTGTGTGCAGTGTGTGTATGTGCAGTGTGTGTATGTGTAGTGTGTGTATGTGCAGTGTGTGTGTGTGCAGTGTGTATGTGTGTGTGTAGTGTGTGTATGTGCAGTGTGTGTGTATGTACAGTGTGTGTGTGGTGTGTGTATGTACAGTGTGTATGTACAGTGTGTATGTACAGTGTGTGTATGTGCAGTGTGTATGTGTAGTGTGTGTATGTGCAGTGTGTATGTACAGTGTGTATGTGCAGTGTATGTACAGTGTGCAGTGTGTGTATGTGCAGTGTGTATGTACAGTGTGTATGTACAGTGTGTATGTACAGTGTGTATGTAGCGTGTGTGTGTACAGTGTGTGTATGTGCAGTGTGTGTATGTGTCAGTGTGTACAGTGTGTGTATGTGTACAGTGTATGTATGTGTACAGTGTGTGTATGTGCAGTGTGTATGTACAGTGTGTATGTAAGTGTGTATGTGCAGTGTGTGTATGTACAGTGTGTATGTACAGTGTGTATGTACAGTGTGTATGTACAGTGTGTGTGTGTGCAGTGTGTGTATGTGCAGTGTGTATGTGCATGTGTGTATGTGCAGTGTGTATGTGTGGTATGTACAGTGTGTGTATGTACAGTGTGTGTATGTACAGTGTGTATGTGCAGTGTGTGTGTGTATGTGTGTATGTGTGCAGTGTGTGTGTGTAATGTGTGCATGTGTATTACAGTGTGTGTGTGTGTGTGTGCAGTGTGTGTATGTGCAGTGTGTGTATGTACAGTGTGTATGTACAGTGTGTATGTACAGTGTGTATGTACAGTGTGTATGTACAGTGTGTATGTACAGTGTGTATGTACAGTGTGTATGTACAGTGTGTATGTACAGTGTGTATGTACAGTGTGTATGTACAGTGTGTATGTACAGTGTGTATGTACAGTGTGTGTATGTGCAGTGTGTGTACAGTGTGTATGTGCAGTGTGTATGTGAGTGTGCAGTGTGTGTGTGTGTTGAGATTGATGTAATGTGCATGTGTGTATGTGCTCCACCAGTCCCTGCATGTTATTTAATACACACTGCACCATGCAGGATCCTACACACAGCACTGAAATAAGTCAGATGTCATCTTAATCTTACCTAATGCAGCTTTAAACTAACACACACACACGCATACACACACACACACACACACACACACACACACACACACACACACACACACACACACACACACACACCACACACACCACCCCCATGTTCTGAAAAGATTGACTTCATCGGCTGAGCTGGAATGGAATCGTGTTTCTGTGTGTATGTGTGTGTGTGTTTGTATGTGTGTGCGTGTGAATGTGCGTGTGTGTGTGTGTGTGTGTGTGTGTGTATGCGCGCGCGTGTGTGTGTGTGTACGCACATGCGCGTGTGTATGCGTGTGTGTGTGTGTACATGTGTGTGTGTGTGTGTGTGTGTGTTTCCTGATGATGCTGTGAGATTCTGCCTCAGGCGGATCTTAAACAAATTACATGATAAAGTGATTTCAACAGATTTCTGATTAAAACTGAAACCTGAGGCTCCGAATGAGACACGGATTTTACATGATTACACACACACACACACACACACACACACGCACACACACACACACACACACACACACACATGCACACACACACACACACACACACACACACCACACACTTGTACGCATACACACGTACACATGTACACACGCGCACACACACTGTACATACACACGCGCACACACACACACACCATGTCACATGCACACACACCTACACACACACATGTACGCACACACTACGCACACACACACGTACGCACACACACATATACACACACGTACGCATGCACACACACACACACAGATTAGACTTTGTTGCATTTCCTGTTTATTTTTATTTCATTTTATTTTATTTGAATGTAAACATAGTCAGAAGTTGTAAATCAGATTAATAATTTGATTTACAAACATGATTTGAGGGAAGTGAATAGTGTGTGAGTGTGTGAGTGAATAGTGTGTGAGTGTGTGAGTGAATAGTGTGTGAGTGAATAGTGTGTGAATGAATAGTGTCTGAGTGTGTGTGAGTGAATAGTGTGTCTGAGTGAATAGTCAATAGTGTGTGAGTGTGTGTGAGTGAATAGTGTGTGTAGTAAGAATAGTGAGTGAGTGTGTGAGTGAATAGTGTGTGAGTGAATGTGAGTGAATGTGAGTGGAGTGTGAGTGAATAGTGAGTGTGTGTGAGTGACCAGTAAGAATGTGATGTGAGTGTGTGTGTGATAGTGAGTGTGTGGTGAATAGTGTGAGTGAATAGTGCCCCTAGTTAGTGTGAGTGAATATGAGTGTGTGTGAGTGACGTGAATAGTGAACAAGTGAATGTGATGTAGTGAAATATGAGTGTGTGGTGTGAGTGAGTCAAATGTGAGTGTGTGTGAATAGTGAAGTGTGTGTGTGAGTGAATAGTGTGTGAGTGTGTGAGTGAGTAGTGTGTGAGTGAAGTGAGTGTGTGTGTGAGTGAATAGTGTGTGGTTGATGAATAGTAGGTGTGGTGTGTAGTTAAGAATCTGAGTGTGTGTGAGTGAATAGTGTGTGTGCTGAGTGAATAGTCAGTGTGTGTGTGATAGTGTGTGAGTGTGTGTGAGTGAATAGTGTGTGTAGTAAGAATAGTGAGTGTGTGTGAGTGAATAGTGAGTGTGTGTGAGTGAATAGTGAGTGTGTGTGAGTGAATAGTGAGTGCAGTAAGAATAGTGAATAGTGAGTGTGTGTGAGTGAATAGTGAGTGTGTGTGAGTGAATAGTGAGTGTGTGTGAGTGAATAGTGTGTGAGTGTGTGTAAATAGTGAGTGTGTGTGAGTGAATGTGAGTAGTGGTGTGAGTAGGAGTGAATAGTGAATAGTGAGTGTGTGTGAGTGAATAGTGAGTGTGTGAGTGTGTGTGAGTGAATAGTGTGTGTAGTAAGAATAGTGAGTGGTGTGTGAGTGTGAATGTGTGTGTGAATAGTGAGTGAATAGTGAGTGTGTGTGAGTGAATAGTGAGTGTGTGTGTGAGTGAATAGTGAGTGTGTGTGAGTGAATAGTGAGTGTGTGTGAGTGAATAGTGTGTGTAGTAAGAATAGTGAGTGTGTGTGAGTGAATAGTGAGTGTGTGTGAGTGAATAGTGAGTGTGTGTGAGTGAATAGTGTGTGAGTGAATAGTGAGTGTGTGTGAGTGAATAGTGAGTGTGTGTGAGTGAATAGTGAGTGTGTGTGTGTGTGAGTGAATAGTGTGTGTAGTATAGAGTGTGTGTGAGTGTGTGTAGAATAGTGTGTGTGTTGTGAGTGAATGTGAGTGAGTGAATAGTGCGTGTGAGTGTTGTGTGCAGTAAGAATAGTGAGTGTGTGTGAGTGAATAGTGTGTGTAGTAAGAATAGTGAGTGTGTGTGAGTGAATAGTGAGTGTGTGTGAGTGAATAGTGAGTGCAGTAAGAATAGTGAATAGTGTGTGTAGTAAGAATAGTGAATAGTGTGTGTGTGTGTACTTTAGTCCATGCTCTGTGCACGGCGTTTCCCACGGACCCTGTTTACTGACGCACCTCCTGATAAACGTGGAATTTTGTGCTACAGAATGAAAAAGTGAAGGAATATTTTTTTGTATCACTTCAAAGTAAAATATAAAGTAAACACTGAACAGTTAATGTTAATGTTTATAAAGTAATGTGAAATAGATTTGTGATATTTTTGTTTATCGTGGTTTCTACGGAACAGAAAACCTCCCGGATCACATTTACGGCTTCTGAATCACCATCATTTTCCACATCAGGAAATGGAAATAACCTGCATTCACCTTTTATACAGAATTTATTTCATCTATATCATTTATATAAACTCTATAACACTGGATTCATATAAATAGAAATGATTTTCATATCATTGTTGAATTGTTTTATTGTTATTTATTAAAGTGTTGTTGTGTTTATACAGTGTCGGTTTGAAGCGGATTTCACACTCGACGTGTTACTTTACATGACAGGAAGTCGAGGCGGCCTCATGATTGGACATAATAAAGCATATTTACATCTCTAAAACTGCTGAAGTCACACGAGTGACTCAAGAGTGACTCAAGCCAGTCAGAGTCGGTTGGAGTCATTAGGAGTCGGTTGGAGTCATTAGGAGTCGGAGTCATTAGGAGTCGGTTGGAGTCATTAGGAGTCGGAGTCATTAGGAGTCGGTTGGAGTCATTAGGAGTCGGAGTCATTAGGAGTCGGTTGGAGTCGGTTGGAGTCGGTTGGAGTCGGTTGGAGTCGGTTGGAGTCGGTTGGAGTCATTAGGAGTCGGTTGGAGTTGGTTGGAGTCGGTTGGAGTCATTAGGTGTCGGTTGGAGTCATTAGGTGTCGGTTGGAGTCATTAGGTGTCGGTTGGAGTCATTAGGAGTCGGTTGGAGTCATTAGGAGTCGGTTGGAGTCATTAGGAGTCGGTTGGAGTCATTAGGTGTCGGTTGGAGTTGGTTGGAGTCGGTTGGAGTCATTAGGTGTCGGTTGGAGTCATTAGGAGTTGGAGTCATTAGGAGTCGGAGTCATTAGGAGTCGGTTGGAGTCATTAGGAGTCGGTTGGAGTCGGTTGGAGTCATTAGGAGTTGGTTGGAGTCGGTTGGAGTCATTAGGTGTCGGTTGGAGTTGGTTGGAGTCAGTTGGAGTCATTAGGTGTCGGTTGGAGTCATTAGGAGTTGGAGTCATTAGGAGTCGGTTGGAGTCGTTAGGAGTCGTTAGGGTCGGTTGGAGTCGGTTGGAGTCGTTAGGAGTCGGTTAGGAGTTGGAGTTGGAGTCATTAGGAGTCGGTTGGAGTCATTAGGAGTCGGTTGGAGTCGGTTGGAGTCATTAGGAGTCGGTTGGAGTCATTAGGAGTCGGTTGGAGTCATTAGGTGTCGGTTGGAGTCATTAGGTGTCGGTTGGAGTTGGTTGGAGTCGGTTGGAGTCATTAGGAGTCGGTTGGAGTCATTAGGAGTTGGAGTCATTAGGAGTCGGTTGGAGTCATTAGGAGTCGGAGTCGGTTGGTTGGATTAGGAGTCGGTTGGAGTCGTTAGGAGTCGTTAGGAGTCGTTAGGAGTCGGTTGGAGTCGTTAGGAGTCAGTTGGAGTCATTAGGAGTCGGTTGGAGTCATTAGGAGTCGGTTGGAGTCATTAGGAGTCGGTTGGAGTCGGTTGGAGTCATTAGGAGTATTTAGTATTAGTTTTTTCTCTCGTGCAGTGTCGTCAGGATTGTGTGTGTTGTGGTTGGTGTGAAGGTTCACTGATAAATACACAACACATAAAAAAACAGCTGTGTGTGTGTGTGTGTGTGTGTGTGTGTGTGTGTGTGTGTGTGTGTGTGGAGTCAATCCAGGAGTTCGAGGTCACTGGTTTGTGGCACCATGTGGGCGTGTGTTTAACTCCCCCGTTACACACGTGTGAGTGTATAGCGTTGTGCAGTGTCCGTGTTCACGTGTATGTGAGAGAAAACGCAGTCTGTAAAAACACAGTCGTTCTCCTGCGCGGAGGAAAGAGGAGTCCAATACCACAAATTATTAATACCATTTAGGGAGATGTTTAATACCTCTTATAAATACTTTATGAGCTGTGTGTGTGTGTGTGTGTGTGTGTGTGTGTGTGTTCCTGATTCTCACCAGCAGGTGGCAGGATTGTTCAGGTTGTGAGGAAGGCTCCTGTTTGTTTGGATTCCGGTGTAAGATCGCAGTGGATCGGAATCTCCCACACGAATCGTTTGTGTTTGTGTTTGTGTTTTGTGATGATGTTTGTGTTTGTGTTTTGTGGTGATGTTTGTTTACTTGTGTCGGAGGAAATGGGCGAGAAAACCTGTGGAATGTTGTTGTTGTTTGCTGAAGATCATAAAGTCATAAAATCATCTCAGTGTGACACGGTGCAGGATCCCTCCTGTTAATACATCACCAAGAGGAAGATAACGCCCTGCTTTATAACTGCTTTATAACTGCTTTATAACCTCTACACCGTCACATTGCACAGATCATAACCTGGAGTGGATCAGATGTTCACCAGGACACGACAGAGGAACACATGAAGAACATTATCTTTAAATCCTACCTTTTATTTTCATCACCTCCGTCACCGCCGTCACCTCCGTCACATCCGTCACCTCCATCACCTCCATCACCTCCATCACCTCCATCACCTCCATCACCTCCATCACCTCCATCACCTCCGTTACCTCCATCGCCACCATCACCTCCATCACCACCATCACCTCCGTCACCTCCTACATCACAACCCACTTCAGGATCAAGCTGCAGTGAAAGCTGCATTATACTTACCATCTCTCAGACCTCCACCTCCACACCTACACCACATCTCCACCCCCACACCACATCTCCACACCTCCTCATCTCCACCCCCACACCTCCTCACCTCCACACCTACACCACATCTCCACCCCCACACCACATCTCCACACCTCCTCACCTCCACCCCCACACCTCCTCACCTCCACACCTACACCACATCTCCACCCCCACACCACATCTCCACACCTCCTCACCTCCACCCCCACACCTCCTCACCTCCACACCTACACCACATCTCCACCCCCACACCACATCTCCACACCTCCTCACCTCCACCCCCACACCTCCTCACCTCCACACCTACACCACATCTCCACCCCCACACCACATCTCCACACCTCCTCACCTCCACCCCCACACCTCCTCACCTCCACACCTACACACATCTCCACCCCCACACCACATCTCCACACCTCCTCACCTCCACCCCCACACCTCCTCACCTCCACACCTACACACATCTCCACCCCCACACCACATCTCCACACCTCCTCACCTCCACCCCCACACCTCCTCACCTCCACACCTACACACATCTCCACCCCCACACCACATCTCCAGCCCTCACCTCCACCCCCACACCACATCTCCACCCCGACACCACACCTCCTCATCTCCACCACTCACCTCCTCACCTCCACCTCCACACCACATCTCCACCCCTCATCTCCACCCCACCTCACATCCACCCCCACACCACATCTCCACTCCTCCTCTTCACCTCCACCTCCACACAGCCTCATCTCCACCCCTACACCACATCTCCACATCTTGTCCTCACCTCCACACAACCTCCACACAACCTCCACACAACCTCCACACAACCTCCACACAACCTCCACATCTCCACCTCTCCTCCACCCCTCGTCACCTGCAGCACTGAGCTCTCCATCTCTCCTCCTGCATTCTGACTGGTTGGAACTCATGATTGACAGACAGTGCTGTATTGTTGTCTCCGCCCCCTCAGCCATGTGACTGCA
>JACRUU010000024.1:14998402-15003402 GCA_030449085.1 Kryptopterus vitreolus
TTCATCACAGACTGGTGGTACGTGTGTTACAGGATTGTTGATTTGATGTCTGATGTAAACACATAAACACAAACACATGAACGTTTATGTGATGGATTTCACAAATTCAAACAAGTGTATAATTTACTATAAAACTGCACAAACATCATCTTTCAGTCAGACATTAACTTACAAATCTATTACTAATACCACAGACTCCTTATTTATTATTAATATTATTATTAATAATAATAAATAAATTATTATTATTATTATACATTATTAAAAGTGTTCCTTTTTTAAGATTTGTATTTTGTATATTTGGACTTAAATTCAGATTATTTCAGACGTTGCTATTTATAATAATAATAATAATGATAATAATAGTAATAATACTTTTTTAAATTTATAGGTGCCTATTGTGTCTGATCTCTCTGATCTTACTGTGTGCTGTGTCTCATCTCTGTCTGCTGTGTCTGATCTCGCTGTGTGCTGTGTGATCTTGATCTCTGTGTATGCTGTGTCTGATCTCTCTGTGTGATGTGTCTGATCTCTCTGTGTCTGATCTCTCTGTGTGATGTGTCTGTGTCTGATCTCTCTGTGTGATGTGTCTGATCTCTCTGTGTGATGTGTCTGATCTCTCTGTGTGCTGTGGCTGATCTCTCTGTGTCTGATCTCTCTGTGTGATGTGTCTGATCTCTCTGTGTGATGTGTCTGATCTCTCTGTGTGATGTGTCTGATCTGTCTGATCTCTGTGTCTGTGTGCTGTGTCTGATCTCTCTGTGTGCTGTGTCTGATCTCTCTGCTGTGTGCTGTGTGTGATGTGTCTGATCTCTCTGTGTGCTGTGTCTGATCTCTCTGTGTGCTGTGTCTGATCTCTCTGTGTGCTGTGTCTGATCTCTCTGTGTGCTGTGTCTGATCTCTCTGTGTGATGTGTCTGATCTCTCTGTGTGATGTGTCTGATCTCTCTGTGTGCTGTGTCTGATCTCGCTGTGTGCTGTGTCTGATCTTACTGTGTGCTGTGTCTCATCTCTGTGTGCTGTGTCTGATCTCGCTGTGTGCTGTGTTTGATCTCTGTGTGTGCTGTGTCTGATCTTACTGTGTGATGTGTCTGATCTTACTGTGTGATGTGTCTGATCTTACTGTGTGCTGTGTCTGATCTCTCTGTGTGCTGTGTCTGATCTCTCTGTGTGCTGTGTCTGATCTCTCTGTGTGATGTGTCTGTGTCTGATCTCTCTGTGTGATTCTGTGTCTGATCTCTCTGTGTGATGTGTCTGATCTCTCTGTGTGATGTGTCTGATCTCTGTCTGATCTCTCTGTGTGATGTGTCTGTGTCTGATCTCTCTGTGTGATGTGTCTGATCTCTCTGTGTGATGTGTCTGATCTCTGTCTGTGTGCTGTGTCTGATCTCTCTGTGTGCTGTGTCTGATCTCTCTGTGTGATGTGTCTGATCTCTCTGTGTGATGTGTCTGATCTCTCTGTGTGCTGTGTCTGATCTCTCTGTGTGATGTTTTGCAGGCTGAGTCCGGAGATTTTCCTCCGAAGGCCGGTGGTTGAAGGAAATCGTTGGCGTCTCGACTGCGTTCTGAAACGCAAAGCCGTGAGTCTCTACTGCAGATCTGATTTCTGCTCAGATCCAACGTCTCAGGATTCCATTCACCTTATTAATATTTATATACTGTGTGTGTGTGTGTGTGTGTGTGTGTGTGTAAAAATACATTTACGTATCTGTAATAAGGAAGTACAGAGATGTTCCTGCGCTGAGATCAGTGTATCAGTGAGCCTCTTGGACATTACTGTTCATTTTTGTTTGTTTGTTTGTTTGTTTGTTTGTTTGTGTGTATGAGAAGATGAGATGTTACAGTCGGATGTTTGTGTATTTGATGGTTTTCTCTCGGCTTTGTGGTTTTCAGCAAAAAGGAGTTCGGATCTTTGTGATGCTGTATAAGGAGGTGGAACTCGCTCTCGGGATCAACAGCGAATACAGCAAGAGAACGCTGCACCAACTCCACCCCAACATCAAGGTACCACCAGGAGGAGGAGGAGGAGAGGAGAGAAGGATGAAAACACCAGATACCAGTCTGTTTGATTTGATTTTGGATTTTTCTCCAGGTGATGCGACATCCTGATCACGTCTCCTCCTCCGTCTACCTGTGGGCTCATCACGAGAAGATCGTGGTGATCGACCAATCGGTGGCCTTTGTGGGCGGGATCGATCTGTCATACGGACGCTGGGACGATCGAGAACACAGACTTACGGATGTGGGAAGCGTGACGAGGACTCTCAACACGTCTACAGAGGTGAGACACAAACGTCTAGACGTCTCCAGAGTCTGAAGGAGGTACGAGAGTCTTCACTCACATTCCAACAATAAATACAGTTATAATTAGTGATCATCGTTTGGACCTTCAAAAAGAAGACATGAAACTCCAGACGCACGTAAACATCACGCGATCTTCAGTCGTCTTTCACCGCAGGAGGATTTCACACTTTTAAAGATTCTGAGCATGTGAAAGATCCGGAACCATCTCGAGATGTTCCTCTTCATCAATACTAAAATAATCATCTACATCACCTCTCTGAAGACTCGTGTGTGTGTGTGTGTGTGTGTGTGTGTGTGTGGAGGAGCAGATGCTGAATCTCCACCTGACTGTAGAAAGGAAGTGTTTGTGATCATCACACACTCCAGCGCTCGTCAGATTTCTCACTCGGTGCTTTTAATGGTGAATAATCTCACTCCTGGTGTGACTCAGATGTGTTCTCCGCCTGGTTCCTCTCGAGGATTCTTCCTCATTCCATCTCAGGGAGTTTCTCCTTCACCACAGTGACCTCAGCCTTATACACACACACACACACACACACACATAGTGAAGTTGGATTATAAAGATTGATTATTTTCCCATCACACCCGATACACACACACACACACACACACACACACAGGTGTTTCATCACTATGTTTCCGGTGTGTGTGTGTGTGTGTGTTTCCAGAATGTAACAGAAGTGTCTCCCTCCATGACGTCTCCTGTTCAGAGTAACGGCAAAACCTCCGGCAGGGATCCGGAAGATCAGCCCAAACTCCGAGGTTACGGGAAAACCAGGAAGAGTCGCTTCAGTATCAGGAAACGCCTGCAGAGGCACGGCCTGGCGCACGCCGACAGCGTCAGCAGCAACGAGAGCTCTGAGGAAAGTGAGTTCACCAACATCACCACCAACATCATCAACACCAACATCACCATCACCAACATCAACATCCTGATCATCATCATCATCACAACAACCATCATCATCACACAACAACACATCATCATCACATCCTGATCACCATCATCACCACCATCATCATCATCATCACACCACCACCATCATCACCACCAACACATCACACATCATCATCACATCATCACATCATCATCATCATCATCATCACCACCAACATCACCAACACCAACATCACCATCACCATCATCATCATCATCATCATCATCACCATCATCACCATCATCATCACACCATGTGAATCATCATCACCATCATCATCATCATCATCATCATCATCATCATCATCATCCATCATCACCATCATCATCACCACCATCATCATCATCATCACCAACACCAACATCACCATCATCATCATCATCAACCATCAACCATCACACATCATCATCACCATCATCATCATCCATCATCCCATCATCACCATCATCACCATCATCACCACATCCATCATCATCATCACCATCATCACCACCAATCATCATCACCACCATCATCACCACCATCACCATCACCATCATCCACATCATCATCATCATCATCATCATCATCATCATCACCATCACCATCACCAACACCATCATCACATCACCATCACATCACCATCACAACCCACCATCCTCATCATCATCACCATCCAACATCATCCAACACCAAAGTCATCATCATCACCATCATCATCATCATCATCATCACATCATCACATCATCATCATCACATCATCATCACACATCCCATCATCACCATCATCATCACATCATCATCATCATCACCACCAACAACACCAACACCATCACCCATCACCATCATCATCATCAGATCATCACCATCATCATCATCAATCATCACCATCACCATCCATCATCCATCATCACCATCCAATCCCATCATCACCATCATCAACCATCATCACTGTCAATAGTAATAATAATAATAATGATGGTGATAAAATGAATAATAATAATAATATTAATAACTAATATAAATAATAGTATTAAAATAAATAAAATAAATAATAGTAATATATTATGAATAATGACTATAATAATATAAATAATAATAATAATATGTTTATAAGCGTGCAGGTTTGTGGAACGCGACTGTGAGAAAGTTGTTGATGTTTTTTTAATGATTAAAGTGTTTTTTGGAGACGTTTCACATTTTACGCTTCCGTTTATAATTTACAAAATATATCATTAATTTTCATTTAAACAAAAAGTAAAGACTTTTTAACCACGTTTATCTGAGGATTCTAATATTCCATGTATTTTTATTCATTTATTAAATTGTTTGTGATCCAGTCACCCACAACAGTATCGGGTCGATACCCGGGCGGAAATACCCGCTCAGACATCAGAGAGCAAAAAGTGAATGTAATCCTATAAGAGGACCTATAATGAGTATTTGTTGTTGTTGTTGTTGTTGTTGTTGTTGTTGTTTTAGTGGAGTCATGCGCAGGTTTGTGATCAGGATTCAGGAGTTTTATTTCTGCAGGTTTCTCACACAGTATCTGCAGCAAACACAATTTAATTCCACTGAAATGGATGGAGTTAAAAGTTCACATTCCCTCGTGTTTGTGTCAGCCCGGTGAGTGCCGCTCGTGCACCAGTGTGTCACCAGTGTGTCACCAGTGTGTCACCAGTGTGAGCTCGGTGTGGTGTGATGTAGTTCCTGTAGCAGAACCAAAACCTAAAACTCTCCGTGAAGGGCGTAAAAACTTTTGCACTGAACCAGGTGTGTT
>JACRUU010000025.1:5000-10000 GCA_030449085.1 Kryptopterus vitreolus
AGGGTAAACAACAAAAACAGGATAAACAACCTCAAAAAAACAAAAAGAAAAAACAACCCAATAAAAACAGGAGGGATCACCACATTAAACAAATTACAGACGACCAAAATGAGAGCTTTAGAGCTTTGGTGAGAAGACTGTTTGAGCTACTCAGGTCTTTCCATCACCTACAAAAGATCTCTATACACACTGAGGAGGAACCCCCTACCTTCTCCAGGCTCACAAAATTTCTTGGTGATGTAGTCAAGCCGGCCAACATGACGCCGGAGACAAAAGCCCTCCTGGAAGGTAATGCCAAAAATTGGGCATTTACCACACGATTGATCCTGCAGGATCACTACACTATTTTCATTGAAAAAGAGAGTGAGACACTGCAGGAGACATTGATCAGGGATTGGAAGACGGCTTTAAAAGTCGCCAATAAAATGGTACAAGAACAGGTACCAAAAAAAGCACATGCAGGAGCCAATAGATAAAGTTGAAGTGCTCCTAGTATCTTTAGGGGAGATCGAGGGGGGGGCGAATAAGGAGGCAGAAACTCACGAGGGCCCCTCGGTGTCCACAGAGGTGGATTTTCCGCCCCTAACAAGGACTGTGGAGCCCGTGTCCCCGTCTGCGGCGATTAGGGAGAGAACGCCTCCCCCACGCCCTTCGGAGTCCACGGCGGTGGATCAGGCACCCCTATCACGGGCTGCAGAGCCGCCTTCCCCGCCTACTGTAATTGGGGAGCGAATGCCTCCCCCCTCATCCTCTTCTCTCTCACCCTTTCCCAAAGCACTTCCACAGAGAATCACCCGAAAAAAGCGGCGGATCACTGTGCAAGCTCCCGTGCAAAAAAACCCAGCGGTCGCTCTCTCAAGCGATCACCCCGAACTCGCTGAGATCCAAGCCGACCAGGGTACTCAAATTGCACTCACGGGCGTCAAAGTGCCTGAAAGGAGATCGCAGACTCAGTCGCATGAGGAGACGCTCCCGCAGCTAGATGCGCAACGGAAGTCTCCTTCAACAGTAGTCGAGGTGCACGCGATCTGGGAGAGTTCTCCTGCCGAGAGTGACGCTGATCAAGATCCTTTAATCAGCTTCGAGGAGGAACCCGGGGAAGCACAAAATGCCTCATTGTTAGATTCCCCGTGTCCGTCAATGGGAATCCGGGCGAGTGCATGCCTCTCGCCCGAACCCACTCTATCCCAGCCCAGTAGATCGACCAGTACGCCGTCAGGGCCACGAAAGATTTATAGGCCCACCAAACATATACGCACGGTCAGGAAACTGGTCGATTGGAGCCTCAGCATTCACAAAAAGTTTTGCATCCTAGGAGACTCCAATCTGGCCAGAATCCCTCATCACCACCTTATATATATATATATATATATAAATAAAATTTCATCACACCCCTACATTGTCATATATGGTGATACACAGACAAATGCAGACTTTCATGTTTCAGATTATTTTTAATATGCAGAAGATCATAGTTTCACATAATCATATTGAAACAATGAAATGTTTTGGATATGCATATTTTACAACTGTAGTCACACAATAACATCTCCAAGTTTGTGTACATTTGGACATGAACTCCACATCAGTCTCATTCATTTCATCATCCATTGCCATCTGCACTGTTGTGACATCTTGTTTCACTGCTCTGAGGTGGAGCTTTTTCTTGGAGTGAATACAAGATCTTTAATTTCATTAGTGAGATTCTTTAGCTCTCCCAGTTCCTCAGGTGATCCTTCACTCTCTCCCTCCATTTGCTCAGTTTTCTTTCCCACCAACCGTTTCACCACCAGAGTATGATACTGCATCAGCAGCTCATACTGATCCTGAAAAGCATGCGCACACACACACACACACACACACACACACACACATCACTCAACAACAATAAAGGGAACACTTTAAGAACACAGGGTAATTCTAATCCTGAAAAGCTGGAAATCCTATGCAATTAGCAAGAAACCCCCAAGAAGTGGTGTTTCTGCAGGTGGTGACCACAGACCACGTCTCAGTTAATCCCAACCCGTTCTGAAACTGCATAAGAGTTCAATTCAGCATGGCCTGCTTGTGTGTGTGTGTAAATATGTTTACCTGTGGAAGTTTATTCTGCAGTGCGTGTATGATGTTTGACACACACCGTCCCGGAGCCAGCAGCATACAGTGTGTGTGTTGCTGAAACAGCAGCAAAACAGCGAGATGCAGAACGAGCGCCTCGTCAGCCGCTGCCTGTAACTGCTCCATCAGAGAGTGTTTATGTATGGCAAGCACCTGTCTGTAAATCACACACACACACACCGATTCTGTGCATATGTACAGAGAAAGTATAGTGTGTAGTTTGTGTATTGTATAATTGTTAGTGTAGTTTATCATCGTGTTCGTACTTCTCTTTTTTCTTGTCTCCTTTCTTCAGCATGATGCCGCACTCCTCAGCAGCAGCGTCCACAGTACAGAGGAATTCCTCAATGCTCTGAAACACATGCGATCAGACAGAAGGATGAAACGATGGAGCGACAACATGACAGGATAAGAGAGACAGAACGCTGGTGTGGCGCTGGTGTGATTAAACTCCACCATGATGGTGTTAGAAATGCTCACTCTTCCATTCAGGCTGCTGTTCAACTTCATCAGAGGAGCTTTAATATCCTCAGGGAGTTTAGCCAGGAGCTTCATCCTCACCTACACATTGGCAAATGCAGTGAAAAACAAACATTATACATTAGTTTCATACAAAACAACAACAATATTGATCACAATGGCAGCTCCAGCTCCTAAACTCCAGTTGAACCTTTTTCACCTTAACCACAGACAGATACAGGTGTATAATCATCACACGGTGCAGAAACTCCGTTTAAAATCTTTCAGTACTCTGTAACCATGGAAACAGCAACACTGACCTCAGCAGTAAAGGAGGTGGGATTGTCAATGGTGGTCTTATGATCATCAGACATGAAACTGATCATCACATTGGTTAGATCTGAACACACTGATTTCAGGATGTGTTTCACCATGTGGAGTTGAACATCATCTACCCACACACACACACACACACACACTTTGAGTTCTTGTTCTGGTACAACAGTTGAATACATTGTGTGTGTGTGTGTGTGTGTGTGTGTACGACAGAACACACCTGAGAAGTGCTTGATTCCCCGCTCTAGTGCTCGGACATTCGCATATAAATTGTTTATTTCCTCCTGAAGCTCTTTGGCTGTGTGTCTGCGTTTCCCGGCTGAGGAGGAAGTGGAAGTGGAAGAGAGGAAAACTGACTGCACCACTTCCTTGTATGCTCGTGATAATGGCCTGAAGAAACACATGTATATACACACACACAGACACACACAGGAGCATTTACAATCACTGTAAACTGCTGGGTGGCAGTGTGTGTGTGTGTGTGTGTGGGGGGGTGTCTGGGTGGTTGCCATGATACAGGTACAGAAAATGAAGTTTTAATAAATAATACCTGACAAGTTCCTGTGCTATAAGCTCCAGAATTTCCTCAGAACAATCACACACTCGCTTCTCCAACACCTCTACAATCTCCGCTACTGACATGAACACCAGCTCTGCAGGTTTACCTATACACACACACACACACAATGTGATGTTGTGTACAGAAGATTATGGGGTGTGCATGTGCACATGTGGGTGTGTGTGTGTATACTTTGTGTAGTAGCAGTCTCATCATCGCTATCTTCGTCCCTCCTGTTCTTCTTCTTGCTTTTTCGTGTTCTGATCTCTCGGGCATTTCCTCCTCCGCCTGATCTCAAGCTGCCACTGCCCTCTGTACACATACGGTTTGAGTCTGGGTAAATTATTATTTACTGATCAGGTAAATAACAGTTTAACATGTAGCATTAGATAATTGACCTGACGCTTTCTTTCTGCGCTCCTCTCGCTTGTCTCGTTTTCCATACGAGCTCTCAGCCATCGCTGGTGCCAATTTAACATCATCTTCTGTTAATAACAGCACAGGGTCACTCTTCACTTCCTGTGCGCGCACACACACACACACACACACACACACACACACACACACTAGTAGAATTCTGCTGGGGTTTTAATATCTTAATGATATCTGGATGAGTGTGTACTTACTGCCTGAGCCTTCTGCTGCATGATGTCATCAAAAAGCTCCAAGCAGCCACTCATGAACTTCTCACTGACAACAGCAGTGCCAAGGATTCGAGTACTTGACTGAGCATGCCCAGAGTGGATCACATGACTTATCAATGTTGCTGAATCATCTGACGAGAGGCAACTGGGCAACAGCAGCTGAAATGTATTTGGAGCAGGGTGGTGAGATAAGTGTGAGGGTGTGATATGATGAGTGATGTGATGAGGGGATGAGTGATGTGGGAGCGAGTGGTGTGGTGTGGTGTGGGGGTGAGTGATGTGGTGTGGTGTGATGTGATGTGGTGTGATGTGAGGTGGGGGTGAGTGATGTGGTGTGATGTGGGGGTGAGTGGTGTGGTGTGATGTGGGGGTGAGTGATGTGGTGTGATGTGGGGGTGAGTGGTGTGGTGTGATGTGGGGGGGGTGAGTGATGTGGTGTGATGTGGGGGTGAGTGGTGTGGTGTGATGTGGGGGTGAGTGATGTGGTGTGATGTGGGGGTGAGTGAGTGTGGTGTGATGTGGGGGTGGGGGGTGAGTGATGTGGTGTGATGTGGGGGTGAGTGGTGTGGTGTGATGTGGGGTGAAGATGGGGGTGAGTGATGTGGTGTGATGTGGGGGTGAGTGGTGTGGTGTGATGTGGGGAGTGGGGGGAGTGGGGGATGTGGTGTGTGGTGTGATGTGGGGGTGAGTGGTGTGGTGTGATGTGGGGGTGAGTGATGTGGTGTGATGTGGGGGTGAGTGGTGTGTGTGTGATGTGGGGTGAAGATGGGGGTGAGTGATGTGGTGTGATGTGGGGGTGAGTGATGTGGTGTGATGTGGGGGTGAGTGATGTGGTGTGATGTGGGGGTGGATGGGGGTGAGTGATGTGGTGTGATGTGGGGGTGAGT
>JACRUU010000025.1:15000-62500 GCA_030449085.1 Kryptopterus vitreolus
TGTTCCCTAAACATGTGCACTAAACATGTGCTCCTAAACATGTCTAAACATGTTCCCTAAACATGTGCACTTAACATGTCTCCTAAACATGTGCACTAAACATGTGCACTAAACATGTCTCCTAAACATGTCTCCTAAACATGTGCACTAAACATGTACACTAAACATGTCTCCTAAACATGTGCACTAAACATGTCTCCTAAACATGTGCCCTAAACATGTGCACTAAACATGTCTCCTAAACATGTGCACTAAACATGTGCCCTAAACATGTCTCCTAAACATGTCTCCTAAACATGTTCCCTAAACATGTGCACTAAACATGTGCCCTAAACATGTCTCCTAAACATGTTCCCTAAACATGTCCCTAAACATGTGCACTAAACATGTGCACTAAACATGTCTCCTAAACATGTGCACTAAACATGTGCACTAAACATGTCTCCTAAACATGTGCACTAAACATGTTCCCTAAACATGTCCCCTAAACATGTCTCCTAAACATGTTAAACATGTCCTAAACATGTACACTAAACATGCCCTAAACATGTCCCCTAAACATGTCCCCTAAACATGTGCACTAAACATGTGCACTAAACATGTCTCCTAAACATGTTCCCTAAACATGTCTCCTCCTCTCACTATCCAGGAATCCATAAAAAAAACTCAACTGTGTTTATGCTTATTGTGTTTGTTTGTTAAGTTTGTATCAAACCTACCTGAACGAATTTATTTATTCTTAGATGGAGATTTAAAGCACTATTTGTACGTCGCCCTGGATAAGGACGTCTGCTAAACACTCTAAATGTAAATGTAAACATGTGCTCTAATCATGTCATCTTGTTGTGTGTATATTGTATAGTTGTAGTGTAGTTATATTTGGCTGTATCGTGTATGCAGGAATCTCCAGGTTCGCAGGGAATGTGAGCAGATTTGACCCTGAAATAAAATCCATTTAACGTGTTTTTGTTTTCCTCTTGTTGGCGTTTTTGTTATTATGATGTGATCTGCAGTGGGAAATAAAAACTCAAATTAAAAACACACACATGCTTCTGTTCTTCAATGGACACAAACACACCACTCAATTAGGCCACGCCTTCCCACTTATTACCGGAGCGGATTGGGTGTTGGGGGTGGAAGTGGTGTGTGTGTGTGTGTGTGTGTGTGTGTGTGTGTGTGTGTGTGTGTGTGTGTGTGTGTGTGTGTGTGTGTGTGTGTGTGTGTGTGTGTGTGTGTGTGTGTGTGTGTGTGTGTGTGTGTGTGTGTGTGTGTGTGTGTGTGTGTGTGTGTGTGGGGTGTTGATCTGTACTCGATGTTTCAGAGCTGAAGCGCTGCGGTTTGTTGCTGATGTGATCATAAACGGATTTTTACCGGGATTAAGGAGTGTGTGTGTGTGTGTGTGTGTGCGCGCGTGTATTGTATGAAGGGGATATGACTATTTAACCACAACAGGTAACGTTGCCTTTATTATTATTCTCATTATTAAATCTGAAAGCACGTGAAAACATTCGAATAACCGTTTATAAAGTTCATTAATAAAACTAATGAATGAATTATAAAACAATAAAACGTGTGGATTTTAAAAGTGTGTTCCTGAGCGTTGATAATGTAGAAGTAGTTCGGTTCTGTGGCGGAAATGTAATGAAAATCGAGTTACACTACTTGTAACTACTACTTGTACTTGTACCTAACCCTAACCCTAGAGTTAAAACCCGTCTCAGGATCAGGACTTTGTAATCAGCACTGGAGTCTTGATGTTTCTTGGACACAATGTAGTGCTGATGCATTCTGAACACACACACACACACACACACACACACACACCACACAGTAGGAAAGGAGCATGAACTCCAGTGTGATCTGGAGCTTAGAGATGTAGAGTTCAACTCAGAAGAAGGAAATATGAAAAGAATCTACAAACCCTAGGATATATTTTACACTTAATGGGTGGAGTTTAATAAACAATCTGCCGAAATGAGTTTGGTGCAGGTGTGTGTGTGTTAGATTTATTCGTCCCTGATTATAAAATCCCATTTAACATTTAATGTGCTGAATCTTTCTACTGTCCAGAAACGGGAGCTCCGACAGATGATTTCATGAGATCAGTTACAGGAAAAGAAGAGCAGGGAGAAATAACATCACATTCCACAGTGGAGATTTAATTTCCTCAAACTACTGTATCTACCTACAGCTCATTGTACATTCAAATCCAAAAACTGAATGAATTCATTTTTGAGTGTGTATCTTTGTAAGTCACACAGCTCAAAGTTCAGCCTCTATGTGTGTGTGTGTGTGTGTGTGTGTGTGTGTGTGTAAAGTAAGTACATGGAGATATGGAGATTTGAGCATGACGTTAACATCAGGGATTTTATCAGCTGGGATTAAACACTGTTTATTTTCACTCTCTCTCTCTCTGCCAACACACACACACACACACACACACCACATCATGCTCTAATGATCTCTCCTGTGTGGAAAATTATTATATGTACTATATGTGACAGCAGTAGTAGTAGTAGTAGTAATAGTACTAAGTTCAAATTTCAACTTCCTGCTCCTCCACAGTCACTTCCTGCATTCTGAGATGTTTCTGTGTTGGACGACACGGCGGTGGGTTCCACTGTGCCAAGAACCTTGCGGGAACGAAGTTTAACATCGCTAACGATAGACTAACCCTGTCACACACACACACACACATGCTGCGATGGAAAACTCCTCCTCCTCATTGGTGCTCAGGACTCTCTGGGCAACACCCAGTGTACAGGTAACAGAGCAGGCGGTGGTGCAGGAGATGGGAGAAGACGTTGGACATGTCCTGAGTGTTCCATTACAGGCGTTCTTCAGTGTCCTGATGGTGTGCGTGCTGTTATTAGCACTGTGTGGGAACGCTGTGGTGTGTGTGATGGTGTACCGCCGCGCTGCCATGCGCTCCGCCATTAACTTCCTGTTAGCCAACTTAGCCTTCGCAGACATGATGCTGGCAGTCACTGCTGTGCCCTTTGACCTGGTCACCATGGTGACAGCACAGTGGCTGTTCAGTGCCAGCCTTTGCAGGGCATCTGCAATGCTGTTGTGGTTGTGTATGTCGGTGGGCGTGGCCATGCTGTTGGCCATCAGTGTGGATCGTTTTCTGATCATCGTGAGGAGACAGGACCGCCTCACACCGCATCGAGCCAAGATCCTCATCACTGCCTCCTGGATCCTCGCTTTTCTCCTGTCTTTCCCTCTGTTGCTAGGATACCCATCCCTGCAGATACCCCCTAGTGCACCACAGTGTGTTCTCAGCTACTCCCCTGACAGTAGTTACCATGGATATGTGGTGCTCCTGGCCCTATTGAGCTTCTTCATTCCATTTGTCTTAATGGCGTGTTCCTTTGCTGCGATTCTGAGTTCTATAAGGCACAATGCGCTTCGGATCCGTTGTGACTCCGCCCTCTCCCTGTCTAAGCCCCGCCCTCTCCACCTGAGTGTGGATGTGGGTTTCAAGACACGAGCATTCTTCACCATTCTGCTGCTGTTCGTGCTGGCATTCGCCTCGTTGGCGCCCCTGGTGGTGTTCAGTCTGTGTGCAGCGTTCAGCCGTGCTGTGTATAACGGGACCTGGTTTTTTCAGGTGAGTGCCTGGCTGCTGATCCTCAGCTTCATGCGTCCCGCCCTCAACCCGCTCATCTACTACTGCCGCATTAGGAAGTTCCGCCATGCCTGTTCCCGCTGGGTGCCCGCCCTCTGCAGGCTCCGCCCACCTCTACCCAGCCATGCCCAGCGCAGGATCAGACCCAGTGCAGTGTATGCCTGCAGTGAATATCGCTCCAGCATCTAACACACACACACACACACACACACACACACACACACACACACACACAC
This sequence comes from Kryptopterus vitreolus, assembly GCA_030449085.1. Taxonomy (NCBI): domain Eukaryota; kingdom Metazoa; phylum Chordata; class Actinopteri; order Siluriformes; family Siluridae; genus Kryptopterus; species Kryptopterus vitreolus. The sequence goes on from JACRUU010000025.1 coordinate 18,868, forward strand.
ATATATATATAGGGGCACGGTGGCTTAGTGGTTAGCACGTTCGCCTCACACCACCAGGGTCCGGGTTCGATTCCCGTCTCGGCCATGTGTGTGTGGAGTTTGTGCATGTTCTCCCCGTGCCTCAGGGGGTTTTTCTCTCCGGGTTCTCCGGTTTCCTCCCGGGTCCAAAAACATGCAAGGTAGGTTGATTGGCACCTTGGAAAATTGTCCCTAGTGTATGAATGTGTGTGTGTGTGTGTGTGTGTGTGTGCCCTGCGATTGGTTGGCATTCCATCCAGGGTGTATCCTGCCTTAATGCCCATAGACGCCTGAGATAGACACAGACTCCCCGTGACCCGAGAAGATCGGATATAGCGGTAGAAGATGAATGAATTAATGAATATATATATATATATATATATATATATATATATATATATACACACACACACACACACACACACACACACCTTTACTGTGCCTATAGTTTACTTCATACATCCGTGTTTTTCTTTACATAAAAATTGTTAGACTTTCTGAATTGTGAAAATGTGCAATACTTTACTGTTTTTCTATATTTTTTCTCTAGAAAGATTAGATTTATAAAAGCATTTTTTGTGAATTTGAATCTTAATACTGTCTGTTTATTTTGTGTGTTCATTACACACACACACACACACACACACACACACACACACAGTTAAATGAGACCTACTGAGACTAATTATTGTAAAATCAGTGAGACACAGGAGGATTAGGGGTGTGGCCAGAGAACTGAAGAAATAAAACAGTGTCTCTCTAACATCAACACATTCTAACCCTAGCAACAGCAGCACCACTGGCCTTTAGAGAGTGTGATGTCTCACAGGTTAGAACACACACACACACACACACACACACACATTTCCTGTGGCTCCTCTAACAAGCCTGATGATGTCATAAGGGGATTCCCCTAATGAGTATCTTTTTTCTTCCTGAACTTTCAGCAGATCTCATCCACATCACACCAACACACACACACACACACACACACACACACACACACACAGAATAATCTGTGATGAGCTGGGAGTTCTGCGGGTTCTCCAGATGAACTCCTGGTTGAAACCCTATTTCTGTAGGATGTGTGATATTTCACTGTAAGGTTTGTGTGTTTGTGCGGGTGCACTGTGTTTCCTTCATGCTTTCGGAGCCTCATAAACAACTCAAAAACACTCTGTTCTGCTTTAAAGTTCCTTTTTAATATTAGAATTACTGCAGAATTTATATTTATTTTAATTACATCATATTCTCACATTACACTCACACCACACCACTCATCACATCATACACTCACACCACTCATCACATCACACCACACACTCACATCATACACATCACATACACTCACACCACACACTCACACATCATACTCACATCACACACACACACACACACATCACATATACTCACATCATACACACACCACACCACTCACACCACTCACATCACACTACACCACACACACACACCACACCACACATCACATATACTCACATCATACACACCACACCACTCATCACATCATACACTCACACCACTCATCACATCACATACACCACACCACACATCACATCACATCACACCACACTACACTCACACATCACACACCACACTCACACACTCACATCACACACACACATCACACACCCTCATCACATCATACACTCACACCACTACACATCACACTCACACACATCACACACCATACACATCACACACACCACACACCACTCATCACATCATACACTCACACACATACACCACACCACACATCACATATACTCACATCACACACACACCACACATCACATCATCACTCACACCACTCACATCACACTCACACACTCACACTCATACACTCACACACTCACATACTCACATCACACTCACACCACACCACTCATCACATCATACACACACACCACACATCACATCACACACTCATACCACTCACATCACATACACCACATCACCCACACCACACCACTCATCACATCATATACTCACATTACACTCACACCACACCACTCATCACATCATATACTCACATCACACACACACCACACCACTCATCACATCATCACTCACACACCATCACACTCACACACTCACACTCACATCACATCACATCACACTCACACCACACATCACACATACTCATACTCACATCATACACTCACACCACTCATCACATCATATACACTCACACCACACCATCATCACATCATACACTCACACACACACACTCACACACATCACATCACATCACATCACACACACCACTCACCACATATACCACACCACTCATCACATCATACACTCACACCACTCATCACATCATACACTCACACCACTCATCACACATCACACTCACACCACTCACACACACACCAAAACCACTCACTCATACACATCATACACTCACACCACACATCATATACTCACATCACTCACACCACACCACTCACACCACACACACACCACACTCACATCATATACTCACATTACACTACACTCACACCACTCATCACATATACTCACATCATACACTCACACCACTCACACTCACATCACACTCACACTCACACCACACCACTCATCACATCATACACTCACATTACACTCACACCATCACCACTCATCACACACCACTCATACACATCACTCACATTACACTCACACCACACCACTCATCACATCACACTCACATACACTCACACCACTCATCACATCACACACACCACACATCACATATACTCACACCATACACTCACACTCACACCATCACACTCATCACACACGATCACACACACCACACACTCACACATATACTCACATCACACACACTCACACCACTCACACTCACACCACTCATCACATCATCACATACACCACACACACACACAATCACATATACTCACATCATACACTCACACCACTCATCACATCATACACTCACACCACACTCACCACACCACACATCACATCACATACACCACACACCACCCATCACACATATACACTCACATCATACACTCACACCATCACTCACACCACTCATCACACATCACACATCATACACTCATCACTCACACCACACATCACACATCACATCACACATCATACACTCACACCCCTCACACATCACACTCACACACACACATCACACACATCACACATCACATCACACATCACACACCACACATCACATCACACACATCACATCACAACACACATCACACCATCACACTCACATCACACTCACATCACATCACACATAACACATCACACATCACTCACATCACACATCACACTACACACTCACACCATCACTCACACACTCACACATCATACACACACACTCACACATCACACACTCACATCACATCACACCACTCACACATCATACACTCACACCACTCATCACATCATACACACACATCACACACATCTACATCATCACACTCACATCACTCACACATCATACACTCACACCACTCATCACATCATATACTCACACCACTTACACTCACACCACACCACTCATCACATCATACACATCACACCACACCACTCATCACATCATATACTCACATTACACTCACACCACACCACTCATCACATCATACACTCACACACACTCATCACATCATACACATCACTCACACCACACCACATCATCACATCATCACACTCACACATCACACCACACCACTCACCACACCAACTCACACCACTCATCACATCATACACCACATTCACTCACCACCCCACTCACATCATCACACTCACACACTCACACATCACACATCACATCATATACTCACATTACACTCACACCACACCATCATCACATCATCACACATCACACACTCACACACACATCATCATCATACACACACTACACATCACACCCCACACTCACCATCACATCACACATCACACACACACACACACACATCACCACACACACTCATCCACATCACATCATACACTCACACCACTCATCACATCATACACTCACACCACTCATCACATCATACACTCACACCACTCATCACATCATACACTCACACCACTCATCACATCATACACTCACACCACTCATCACATCATACACACACACACACCACTCACACATACACCACACCACACCATACACACACACAACATCATCACATATACTACATCACACCCACTCACACACACTCACACACCCACTCATACACACACCATCACACATATACTCACATCACACACACCACACCACTCATCACATCATACACTCACACCACTCATCACATCACATACACCACACCACACATCACATATACTCACATCATCCACTCACACCACTCATCACTCACACCACTCATACACATCATACCACTCACACACATCATACATCACACCACACTCATCACACTCATACACCACACACATCACATCACACACCACTCACACCACTCACACTCACACACATCACATATACTCACATCATACACTCACACCACTCATCACATCATATACTCACATCATACACTCACACCACACCACTCATCACATCATATACTCACATTACACTCACACCACACCACTCATCACATCATACACTCACACCACTCATCACATCATACACTTACACTCACCCACACCACTCATCACATCATACACTCACACCACTCACACATCACTCACACATCATACACATACACCACACCACACCACTCACTCACATCACACTCACACTCACACCATCATACACTCACACATACACTCACACCACTCACACATCATACACTCACACCACTCATCATCACACACCACTCACACACCACTCACACATCATACACTCACACCACTCATCACATCACACACACCACACATCACACACTCACATCATACACTCACACCACTCATCACATCACATACACCACACCACTCATCACATACACACATCACATACTCACATCATACACTCACACCACTCATCACTTCAGATTTCAGCAAAACTATCTCTATAAGATTATTACATTTATAACACAGAGGTGTGTGTGTGTGTGTGTGTGTATGTGTGTGTGTGTGTGTTTTATGAGTCAGTGAGTGTGTGTCTCTGCATGGTCTGCTCTGGGGACTTTAATGACTTTAATGTTAAAGGGAATAAAGTAGTGTGTAAGTGCACAGGCATCTGCGTGTGTTAGCATTAGCTCCTGCGCTATCCTCTCAGAAGGCCACTCCTGAGGCGTTTGCTTGTGCTTGTTTAGCACCGTTAGTGCTTCTACAATAGTCAGTTTCCCTATGGGCACATCAGTGACATCACACACTCCAGGGGGCGCCAGGGAGAGGCTGAGAGGGCGAAGACCCACCTGCTGTAGCCTCCTCACACCAGGTATCACCTGTAACACACACACACACACACACACACACACAACATGAGTGTGTGCACATGTTCAGATCAGATGGAAGGAGTCTCCAGTGTCAGAGCGGTACACTCTCAAGGGCTTATCTTTAAAACACATTAACCCTGTGTGTGTGTGTGTGTGTGTGTGTGTGTGTGTGTGTGTGTGTGTGGTGTGTGTGCGATACCTGTGTATACCTGTGTGTGTGTGTGTGTGTGTGCGATACCTGTGTGTGTGTGTGTGTGTGTGTGTGATACCTGTGTGTGTGTGTCTTTAGAATCCACGTAAACTTCTCGGAGTCGATTTAGTAGCAGATCATCTTTCCGTTGGATCTCACTCACTGTAAAACACACACACACAGTGAGTGTGTGTGTGTGAGTGTGAGTGTGAGTGTGTGTGTGTGTGTGTGTGTGTGTGTGTGTGTGAGCTCCTGCGTATTGTACACTTCATTTAGTGGAGAGATAGAAAGCGGTTTGGGACGCAGCCCGGTGTGTGTGTGTGTGTGTGTGTGTGTGTGTGTGTGTGTGTGTGTGTGTGTGTACACGTCATCATTACCGGGAGGAACGCTGTTATTCGGGTTTCTCGGTACCGGATGTCGAGGCGCCGCTTCCGGTTTGCTTTGACCGATTTTCCGGTGCGCGCGCGCTTCCAGATTGAAGTTTGTGACGAACCGAGCCACGCGCGCGCCCATGTCCGCGTACCGAACCGGAAACAGGTCTAGGACAAGCGGCGAAGTGACACACGTGACTTGGAATCACTTCCTGTCTTTACAAGCGGTACATTTTTAAATGTTTCAGTACAGTGTTTATATATATATATAAATAATAACGTTTATTTTGTGCCAAAAATAGCCAACCTAGTGCACACTTTTCTCCATTATTATATTATCTCCTCTTTATTACACTAAAATAAAATGTTTTTATTACACATCAGCCGGAGTGCTGCAGTAACACACGGTGACCAGAAGGAGGTGCTGTTGTATTATCGCTTCCCTGATACCGATTATTTATATTTACATCCAAACTTTAAATCCAGTAATTATGCTGTAATATCGATTTGTAATAATAATATCTTCTATATGGTGTTGTAATGTGATAAATAAAAACTAAGATGAACAACAATACATTCCATATCCATTATATAATTCTGTATTTATATAAACCAAGCTTAAACCAGGGAGTTGCCAGTGTGAACTGTTCTACACAAACCTTTGTTCATTTCATAGAGCTGTTCTTATTTTTTCACAGATAGTTTCTCCATTTCATATTTATTTTTGTAATTAAACATAATGTACATAGTGGTTAGCACGTTCGCTGGTTTCCACCGGTCAAAAACATGCACGGTAGGTTGATTGGTACCTTGGAAAATTGTCCCTAGTGTATGAATGTGTGTGTGTGTGTGTGTGTGAATGAATAGGAGTGTGTGTGTGTGTGTGTGTGATGGGTTGACATTCCATCCAGGGTGTATCCTGCATTAATACCCATAGACACCTGAGATAGACACAGACTCCCCGTGACTCGAGGGAAGATCGGATAAAGCGATAGATGAATGAATGAATGTATAGTACAGTGTATTTAAGGAGATGTGGTTAAGGTGTTGGACTTTGAACCAGAAGGTTATATGTTTAAAACCACTGAGCTGCTATAAATAGGCTCTTAAGTCAGTCTGCTCCAGCCATTATTAGGTTTGCACAAATTCTGAAACAATCTGAAATGATTATTTATTGTTGGTGTGTGTATAGAATCACACACACACACACACACACACACGGTCCGGCATCTGCCTTTTATTTGCAAAGATTACAACATAACACCCCAATAATGCATAAACACAAACACACACACGTAAATCTATAACATTTATAATGTACATTCACACTCTACTGCCTTCTCCTTGTCCCACTCTGATGATGTCATCAGCACCAGACTGGGTTGGGGAGGAAGTCAGCAGTGTCCGTGGGAGCAGGATGAGTAGAGGCCGAGGAGGATGAAGCTATCGAGCAGAAGGACGCAGTAGATGCAGCGCTGCGTGTGGAGACTCGGCGCACGCTGCAGCTGTGTGAGCAGAACCATCAGCAGCAGGAAGAAGGCGCCGATGTTCAGGACCAGGAAGACGCGGATGTAGGAGAAGGAGATGGAGGATTCGGTCCCGCCCACCGATGCAGAGTGGACTTCATTAAACACACGATCTGGTGTGACCTTGACCTTCTTGCTCCTGTGTGCATGAAGTTCATCAGCATTGCTTTCCGGTCTCAGTGCATCCTGCTGCTTATTCAGGAGCTTTCCAATGGCTTTTTTTAACCCCTTCACTTTCCCTGGCTTCTTAGTGACGGAGAACATCTTCTCCACAGCTGCTGCCACCTTCTTCTTTAACTTCCTCTTCTTTTCAGATGTCTTTTTTAGTCGTTCTGTGATTTTGTGGAATCCCTCAGCATTGAGGATGCGTGTCTTTACCTGCCGCTCAAACTTCTGGAAGACTGGTTTGAGGAGCCTAAGGTTTTGCTCCACCATGTGAATGTAGCCCTGCACTTCCTCCAGGGGGCGCTCCTGCACTGCGGACGCCCGCTCGAACACCACCTTCTCCAATCGGTCCTTCAGTACCATGGCGAACAGGGGTTTGCTGGGGTTCTCTGATGTAAGGATATGGACAGTGAAGGTGTGGTCTCGTGTGGTCAGGTGGACATCAATCCTCTCCATGTCTCCACGCAGGCTGAAGCTGAGGATTTCGATGTTCGGGCCAAAAAACAGGTAGGCGATGCGGGTGTGTGGGAAGCGCAGCGACATGGTGACGTTAACATAGTGAGAGCCGTTGTTGGGGTATCCGTGTGGGTACGTCCAGTACGCTGTATCTGCTTCTCCACTGTAGCCCGTGTCGTCCCTCCACATCATGGTGTACTCGTCCTGTCCATGCTGGACAAACGCGCCGTGGACACCCTCTCTCTCCGCGCTGTGCCGGAACGGGAAGTCCATGTTGTGGAAGAAGGCACTGATGCTGTGTGCAGGACTTCCAGAGTCCAGGTGAACATGGTCCAAGAGCAACAAGAGGTCAGGCTGGAGAAGAACCAGGTTTCTCTGCAGGTTCTTGATCTTTAGCACCGGACTGTACGCGCCACGTCCCTCACCGCGGATGAAAACGATCCCGCGGCGCTCGAACGCCGCTTCCACGCGACCTTCACAATCCGCTGCAGCACCGTACTTATACTTCGACCACTTGGAGTCGCACGCCTCGGTCACCTGACCCTCCCAGGGTGAGAAGCAGGTGCGCTCAGTGGAAGGAGCGAACAGAACGACGTTGTTGAGGAGTGTGTACTTGGGGCCATACAAGGCCTCGGTGATGAAAGGAAAACCATTAGGTGTAAAGGTGAAGGAGTTCTGGTCGGGGTGCTCGTGTCCGGCATTGAAGTTCTTCCAACCACGGATCCACTCGCCGTAACGCCGCTGGTGCACGATATCGAAGATGGTGCGGCCGCCAAGTTTCCCCGACTTAAACGACAGGAAGGAATGATTCATCCCGGCAGGAAGACCTCCTCCGTACGTCACCACACCCCAGTCCTCAAAATAATGCAGATGTGGCTTTCCAAAATCTGGAGGGGGCGTGGCTTTGAGACCGGCGTCATACCTGCAAAACTCACAGAGACGCAGAGACGTTCAGGATGAAATACTCCAGTGTGTGTGTGTGTGTGTGTGTGTGTGTGTGTGTGTGTGTGTGTGTGTGTGTACCAGATAAACTCAGTGTGTAATGTACACCACTTCTGTCCCCTTGACGGTTGTCCCGGTCCGTCCTGAACACGATGACGTCGTATCTGTTCAGCCAGGAAGTTAGCGTGTCCGTTCCTCATGACGTAGCGATCGAGGAACATCAGCTGACTCTCAGGACCATAAAACCAGTTGTAGTTCGAATCGCCGATGGCAACGTTCCTCTGGAAACCTGAACATATGTAACACACGTCATGTGCTGGATCAATACACTGAGGGACGAGATTCTACATACAGTATCATTTTCATTCTCTCACACACACACACACACACACACACACACACACACACACACACACTCAGGAATGTACCGGGCAGCAGTGTCCTGTAGAGGAAGTGGAAGTGTTGGAGGAGCCAGGGGTGTGTGAAGTGGGAGATGTTAAAGTGTCTCTGCAGAAGGAAGATGTACTGGAACAGAGAACGTGTGCTGTAGGTTCCGTACGCAACACCTTCATACAGAGATCCATCAACTACAGAGCGTAACACAACCAGAGCTTTCTCCATGATCACCATCACCTGCTGCACAAACACATAGGCCTCCTGTAGACAACCTACACAAACACACACACACACACACCAGAGAAACTAAATTCAAGATAATCAACATCATCTGTGTGTGTGTGTGTGTGTGTGTGTGTGTGTGTGTGTGTGTGTGTGTGTGTGTGTATGTGTGTGTGTACTGACCCTGGTTCAGCAGGATAAGGGAGGCAGTCAGCAGAGCAACACAGTTGGTTGGTTGGTGGTTGTGGAGAAACTGGAAGCTCCACCCCCTCTGCAGTGATTTGTCATACATGTATAGAGAGGCGTTTCCCAGCACCTGCAGGTAACGCCCCTGTTCCACCTCACTCAGGAACTCAAACAGGAAGTCATACGCTGTTGCAAAACCCACCAGAGAGTGTGCCATTGGAACCTCATCCCATGGGGCATCTTTCACCAACCTTTGCAAACACATACACAAACACACACAGGCACTGATCAGGAATAACATTATGACTATATGACATTAGAACACTTAGAATTGATGTCTTCATCGTGTTACTGTGAGGGATTTTTATCCGGAAGCAAGCGAAAAGCAAGTCAAATGGAGAAGTGTAAGACTTTGACTTTGAGGGAGTAAATTGTGATGTCTAGACGACTGGGTCAGAACTGTGGCTCTTGTGGGGCGTGTCCCGTTCTGCAGAAGTCAGGATCTATCAAAAGTGCTCCAAGGAAGGAACAGCGGAACCGGGTCACGGGAGGTCGAGGATCACTGATGCATGTGGGGAGAGAAAGCTGGACCGCGTGTTCTAATCCTTCAGACGAGTTCCTGTAGATCAAACTGCTAAAGAAGTTCATGCTGTTAATAATCGATGCGTCAGGAAAAGGAACTGACACAGTATTAGGCAGATGGTCATAATGTTATGGTTGATGAATATGAGTGAATATATTTCAATGTAAAACACGTTGCATATAAACAGAGTTTTTAACCACGTGTGTACATGTGTTTCATGTGTGCATTTATGTAATGTGTGTGTGTGTGTGTGTGTGTGTGTGTGCACGTCTCTTCTCATATATTATAAATATTTTGCTGAATGTGAGATCTGAGACACTGCCTGACTTCATCATTCATTAAAGTGAGATAAAAACAGGAAATGAAGTGAAAAATGTGTTATTTTTTTGTCTGTGGTTCCAAAGAAAGTGCTGATGCAGTGATAAAATGAAACAGGAAGTGTGTGTGTGTGTGTGTGTGTGTGTGTGTGTGTGTGTGTGTGTGTGTGTGTTGGCAGGAAATACACCAGTGTCCTCATTTTATCTCATTATTTTATTATTAATGATCACCCTGAAAGCCGCAGATGAAATGTGAAGCGCTGATGTGGAGAAATAATGAAAGGGGACATCTTTCTGCTGGCCAACACACACACACACACACACACACACACACACACACCACACAAACACAACAACCTCTCAAACACACTCTCTCTTAAACACACACACACACACAACACATGACACTCTCTCTTAAACACACACACACACACACACACATGATCTCTCAAACACACACACAAACACACTCTCTCTTAAACACACACACACACACACACACAACACTCTCTCTCTTAAACACACACACACACACACACTCTCAAACACACACACACACACACACTCTCTCAAACACACACACACACAACAAACACATCTCTCTTAAACACACACCCACACACACACGATCTCTTAAACAACACACACACACACATGATCTCTACACACACACACACACACAAACCACACACTCTCTCTCTGTAAATCACACACACACACACACACACACACACAAAACACTCGTAAACACACACACACACACCCACACACCAACACACCACACACACTCTCACACACACAAACACACACAAACAAAACACACACACACACACACACACACGATCTCTCAAACACACACACAAACACTCTCAAACTCACCACACAACACACCCGTCTGTTAAACACACACACATACACACACCAAAACACATAAAACACACACACACACACACACTCTCAAACACACACACACACACACACACACACTCTCAAACACACACACACACACAAACACACTCTCTCTTAAACACACACACACACAAACACTCTATCAAACACACAAACACTCTCTTAAACACACACTCTCAAACACACCAACACACACACAAACACACACACACCATCTGTCAAACACACACACATACACACACCTACACACACACACACACTCAACCACCTCACAACACACACACACACACACACAAACACTCTCTCACACACACACTCTCACACACACACACACACAACACACACACACACACTACACACACACACACTCACACAAACACAAACACACACACAAACACTCTCTCAAACACACACACACACACACACTCTCAAACACACACACACACACACACACACTCTCTCTCAAACACACACACACACACACACTCTCTCACACACACACACACTCTCACACACACACACTCTCAAACACACCAACACACACACAAACACTCTCTCAAACACACACACACACACACACACTCACACACACACACAACCACACACAAACACAACACTCTCTCAAAACACAACACACACACACACATACTCTCTCTTAAACACACTCACACACATACACACACACACATACTCTCTCTCTCATACATACCTACATTCTGATTGGATTTGGGTTTGAAGGGATTTGGGGGCGGAGCTTTGTAAACACTCAGCTTTTAATGTCAATAAATAAAATAAAAAGTTCTCAGATGGACACGTATTAATTGGATACATACTGTATCCAGTCGATATGAAAATACACACACACACACACACACACACACACACACACACACACACACACACACAGCCTACCAGCTGGGCTGAGCAGCCATGCGATCCATATACTCTCTGGCCAGACTGAGTGCCCCGGTGCGTTGTGGGTAAAGCAGACAGAACAGTGCTAATACACTCAGGTTGTTCCCATAGATTTCATTCCAGCGGGAAGAGAATTCCTCTGGGTCTTGCGGTGGGAGGAACTGGGCAGGGTTTGTGAGCATATCCTCACCGGCACGCCAGATCTGCTGAGCCAGCTCAGCGTGAGTGCTCAGTGCTGCCCTCCGCAGCTCGGGCACCGCCTCACGCCCAAAGTACAGCATGGGGTGTCCAGAGTAACGTCCACCCATAAAGGGCACTTCACCTCCGGTGGGCTCCCAGTCGCTCTGCGCCAACACACACACGGCGCTTATGAAGAACACTGTGGGGGCGCCACGAGTGTATGAGCTCATCATGACATCAGAGTGATGTCACAGTGATGTCAGAGACACGTCATACTGAAAGAGAGACAAAACACATTGGCATTACTGGACAACTGTGTGTGTGTGTGTGTGTGTGTGTGTGTGTGTGTGTGTGTGTATGTGTGTGTGTGTAGTGTGTGTGTGTGTGAGAGAGAGAGAGAGAGAGAGAGAGAGGGTTAGAAAGAGATATGGATGAAGATAACAGTAAGAAATTAGTATTGTAATTAAACCCAGCTCTCTTGAAAACCTCTGTGTGTGTGTGTGTGTACTTTAACTACTTATAGGATATATATATATATATATATATATATATATATATATAGTATATATATGTACACACTTGAAACCCAGATGAAAGAGAAACAGATAAGAACAGAGAGAGAGATAAAAACAATAAAAATAATAGGAAGTATAAATGCAAGATAAAAATAACTTTAAAATCAGACAGACAGGCAGACAGATGGATTAGACAGAAGAGTTTATGTGTGTGTGTGTGTGTGTGTGTGTGTGTGTGTGTGTGTGTGTGTGTGTGTGTGTGTGACAGAGAGAGACAAGTAAAGTGTGTGTGTATGTGTGTATATGTGTGTGTAAGAGAAAGACTGTAGTGCGTGTGTGTGTGTGTGTGTGTGAGGAGAGCGAGATGTTTTGAGTGTGTGTTGTGTGTGTGTGTGAGAGAGAGAGAGAGAGAGAGGCTGTAGTGTGTGTGTGTGTGTGAAGAAAGACTGTGTGTGTGTGTGTGTGTGTGTGTGTGTGTGAGAGAGAGAGAAGAGAGAGAGAGAGAGTGTGTGTGTGTGTGTGTGTGAGAGAGAGAGAAAGAGAGGGCTGAGAGAGAGGTCAGTGTGTGTGTGTGTGTAGTGTGACGGTTAAGTGGTGTGTGTTGTGTGAGAGAGAGAGAGAGAGAGACTGTAGATGTAGTGTGAGTGTGTGAGAGAGAGAGAGAGAGACTGTAGTGTGTAAGTGTGTGTGTATGAGAGAGAGAAAGACTGTAGTGTGTGTGTGAGAGAGACTGTAGTGTGTTTGTGTGTGTGTGTTTTTGTCTGTGTGTGTGAGCGAGAGAGACTGTGTGTGTGAGTGTGTGTATGTGTGTGTGTGTGTGTGAGAGAGAGACTGTGTGTGTGTGTGTGTGTGTGTGTGTGAGAGAGAGAGTGTGTATGTGTAGTGGAGAGACTGTGTGTGTGTGATGTAGAGAGAGAGATTGTAGTCTGTGTGTGTGTGTGTGTGTGTGTGTGTGAGTGTGTGCAAGAGTGGGTAGAGAGTATGCAGAGTGTGTGTAGTGTATGTACGAGTGTGTAGAGAGAGTAGAGAGTGTGTGTGTAGAGTGTGTAGAGTTATGTAGAGTGTGTAGTGTGTGGAGAGTATGTAGAGTATGTGTAGTGTGTGCATGAGTGTGTGGAGAGTATGTAGAGTGTGTGTAGTGTGTGTATGAGTGTGTGGAGAGTATGTAGAGTGTGTGTAGTGTGTGTATGAGAGTGTGGAGAGTATGGAGAGTGTGTGGTAGTGTGTGTATGAGAGTGTAGAGAGTATGTAGAGTGTGTGTAGTGTGTGTATGAGTGTGTAGAGAGTATGTAGAGTGTGTGTAGTGTGTGTATGAGAGTGTGGAGAGTATGGAGAGTGTGTGTAGTGTGTGTATGAGAGTGTAGAGTGTATGTAGAGTGTACAGTGTGTGTAGTGTGTGTATGAGTGTAGAGAGTATGTAGAGTGTGTGTATGAGTGTGTGGAGAGTATGTAGAGTGTGTGTAGTGTGTGTATGAGTGTGTAGAGAGTATGTGTGTAGAGTGTAGATGTAGTGTGTGTAGTGTGTGTATGTGTGTGTAGTGTGTATGAGTGTGTGTAGAGTGTGTAGTAGTGTGTAGTGTAGTGTGTGTATGAGTGTGTAGAGTGTATGTAGAGTGTGTGTAGTGTGTGTATAAGTGTGTAGAGTGTATGTAGAGTGTGTGTAGTGTGTGTATGAGTGTGTAGAGAGTATGTAGAGTGTGTGTAGTGTGTGTATGAGTGTGTGTGTGTAGAGTGTATGTGTTTAGTGTGTGTAGTGTGTAGTAGTGTGTGTATGTGTAGTGTGTGTAGTGTGTAGAGTGTATGTAGAGTGTGTGTAGTGTGTGTATGAGTGTGTAGAGATTATGTAGTGTGTAGTGTGTGTAGTAGTGTGTAGTGAGTGTGTAGAGATTATGTAGAGTGTGTGTAGTGTGTGTATGTGGAAGTGTGTAGAGAGTGTATGTAGAGTGTGTGTAGTGTGTGTATGTGTAGAGTGTAGAGTGTAGTGTATGTGTGTAGAGTGTGTGTAGTGTAGTGTGTGTAGTGTAGTGTGTGGAGTAGAGTATGTAGAGTGTGTGAGAGTATGAGTAGTGAGTGTGTAGTGTGTGTATGAGAGTGTAGAGTGTAGTGTATGTAGAGTGTGTGTAGTGTGTGTATGAGTGTAGAGAGTATGTAGAGTGTGTGTATGAGTGTGTGGAGAGTATGTAGAGTATGTGTAGTGTGTGCATGAGTGTGTGGAGAGTATGTAGAGTGTGTGTAGTGTGTGTATGAGTGTGTAGAGTGTATGTAGAGTGTGTGTAGTGTGTGTATGAGTGTGTAGAGTGTATGTAGAGTGTGTGTATGAGTGTGTGTAGAGTGTGTGTGTGTATAGAGTATGTGTAGTGTGTGTACACAAGTGTGTGTAGTGTGTGTGTATGTGAGAGAGTGTGTAGAGTGTGTTTGTGAGTGTGTGTGTATGTGTGAGAAGTGTATGTAGTGTGTATACAGTATGTGTGTGTGTGTGATGTAGTGTGTGTGTGTAGTGTGTGTGTAGAGTGTGTGTAGTGTGTGTAGAGTGTGTAGTGTATGTAGAGTGTGTGTAGTGTGTGTAGAGTGTGTGTGTATGTAGTGTGTGTATGTGTGGAGAAGTATGTGTGTGTGTGTAGTGTGTGTATGAGTGTGGAGAGTATGTAGAATGTATGTAGTGTGTATACAAGTGTGTGGAGAGTATGTAGAGTGTGTGTAGTGTGTGTATAAGTGTGTAGAGATTATGTAGAGTGTGTGTAGTGTGTGTATGAGAGTGTAGAATGTAGAGTGTAGAGTGTGTGTGTAGTGTGTGTATGAGTGTGTAGAGAGTATGTAGAGTGTGGTGTGAGAGTGTGTGTATGTGTGTATGAGTGTGTGTAGAATGTATGTAGTGTGTGTATGAGTGTGTGGAGAGTATGTAGAGTGTATGAGTGTGTAGAATGTATGCAGTGTGTGTAGTGTGTGTATGAGTGTGTAGAATGTATGTAGTGTGTGTATGAGTGTGGAGAGTATGTAGACTCTACATACTCTCCACACTCATACACACACTACATAGATGTGTGTGTAGTGTGTGTATGAGAGTGTGGAGAGTATGTAGAGTGTGTGTAGTGTGTGTATGAGTGTAGAGAGTATGTAGAGTGTGTGTAGTGTGTGTATGAGTGTGTGGAGAGTATGTATGTAGTGTAGTGTGTGTATGAGTGTGTGGTGGAGAGTATGTAAGTGTGTGTAGTGTGTGTAGAGTGTGTGGAGAGTGTAGAGTGGTTGAGTGTGCATAGTGTGTGCATGAGTGTGTGGAGAGTATGTAGAGTATGTGTAGTGTGTGCATGAGTGTGTGGAGAGTATGTAGAGTGTGTGTAGTGTGTGTATGAGAGTGTGGAGAGTATGTGAGAGTGTGTGTAGTGTGTGTATGAGAGTGTAGAGAGTATGTAGAGTGTGTGTAGAGTGTGTGGAGAGTGTGAGTGTGTAGTGTGTGCATGAGTGTGTGGAGAGTATGTAGAGTGTGTGCATGAGTGTGTGGAGAGTATGTAGAGTGTGTGTAGTGTGTGTAGAGAGTGTGTGTAGTTGTGAGAGTGTGTGAGATGTATGTGTGTGTATACAAGTGTGTGGAGTGTGAGTGGAGAGTGTGTGGATATGTAGAGTATGTGTAGTGTGTGCATGAGTGTGTGGAGAGTATGTAGAGTATGTGTAGTGTGTGTATGAGTGTGTGGAGAGTATGTAGAGTGTGTGTAGTGTGTGCATGAGTGTGTGGAGAGTATGTAGAGTGTGTGTGAGTGTGTGTAGAGTATGTAGAGTGTGTAGTGTGTGTAGAGTGTGTGGAGAGTATGTAGAGTGTGTGGTAGTGTGTGTATGAGTGTGTGGAGAGTATGTAGAGTGTGTGTAGTGTGTGCATGAGTGTGTGGAGAGTATGTAGAGTATGTGTAGTGTGTGCATGAGTGTGTGGAGAGTATGTAGAGTATGTGTAGTGTGTGCATGAGTGTGTGGAGAGTATGTAGAGTGTGTGTGTAGTGTGTGTATATGTGGGAAGTATTAGCTGTGTGTAGTGTGTGTAGAGGTGGCGAGTATGTAGAGATGTGGCGTGTGTGTATGCGTGGGAGCATGAGTGTGTGGAGAGTATGTAGAGTATGTGTAGTGTGTGCATGAGTGTGTGGAGAGTATGTAGAGTGTGTGTAGTGTGTGCATGAGTGTGTGGAGAGTATGTAGAGTGTGTGTAGTGTGTGTATGAGTGTGGAGAGTATGTAGAGTGTGTGCTTGTGTAGAGTGTGATATGTAGAGGGTGCTTAGTGTGTGTATGAGAGTGTGTACAGTGTGTATGAAGTTCTGAATATATCACTTTATTAAGTGTTTATTACACTCAGTACTCTGATAACAGCCACAACTTAAATCATTATCGTAATATTAATAGTAACAGTAGTAGTAATAATAATAATAATAAAATAATAATAATAATAATAATAATAATAACATAATCAATAATAATATAATAGTAGTAATAATAGTAGTAATAGTAATAATAATAATAATAGTAATGCAATAATAATAATAATAATAAGTAATAATCAATAAAGTTAATAATAATAATACTATAATAATAATATAGTAAGTAATAGTATAATAATAAATAGTAGTAATAATAATAGTAATAATAATAATAGTAGTAATAATAGTAGTAATAATAATAATAGTAATAATAGTAATAGTAATAATAGTAATAGTAATATAATAGTAGTAATAATAATAATAATAGTAATAATAGTAATAATAGTAAAATAATAATGTAGTAATAAGTAAATAATAAATGTAATAATAATAAGTAATAATAAATAATAATAATAATAATAGTAATAATAGTAATAATAATAATAATAATAATAATAATAATAGTAATAATAATAATAATAATAATAATGTAATAATAATAATAATAAAATATAATATTATATAATAATAATAGTAATAATAATAATAATAGTAATAAAATAATAATAATATAGTAATAATAATAGTAATAATAATAATACTAATAGTAATAATAATAGTAATAATAATAATTAATAATATAAAATAGTAATTAGTAATAATAATAATAATGTAATAATAATAATAATAGTAAATAATAAAAAAATAATAATATAGTATAATAATAATAATAATAATGAAGATGAAGATTCTCTCACCGTAATTGAGTTACAGAAACAATGTTAAATAAATAAAATTGAGACTTTGGGTTGTTTGGTCAAAGCGATGATTAACCAGAGAAAAATAACTTTAATCACACACACACACACACACACACACACCACACACACACACACAACACACCCACACACACACACACACAACACACACACAAACACACACACACATACACACACACACACACACCTCTCTCTCTCTCTCTCTCTCTCTCTCTCTCTCACACACACGTTTCTTATTAAAGAACGTAGGAGTTGAAGATAAACGCTAAAGTTAACGGCATATTTACGAATTGATACGTTTATAACGCGTTATAACCTACAGAGAGTCAGCGCGAGCAGACACGCGCGCGTACACACGCAGAACGCTACACTCACCTTCTCTCCGGAAGTGCTCAGATAAAATTCCAGCACGCGCGGCACCGATTTTCATTCTATATTTTTATACACACACACACACACACACACACACACACACACACACACACACACACACACACACACACACACACACATCAAAGAAAAGCGGCACGACAAATAACTCCCTCTTTAACTTCCGGGTAAACTCCCAATACTACTTCAGGCATCCACGCGCCGGGTTTATAACTATCTCCATCTGCACACACACACACACACACACACACACACACACACACACACACACACACACACACACACACACACACACACACACACGTGTGCTAAAGAGGGGGAGGGGCGAATTTTAATGTAACGTCATCAGCCGGGAAAAGGGGGATGCACGGGAAAAGACAACAGCTCTCTCCCTAACACACACACACACACACACACACACACACACACACACACACACAATGCTTTATTACGGAACACTTGTACACAAAAACATTTCTGTAAATTTCAGCCAATCACATCTCTGCAGAAGCCTATACGCTCCTGGTGAAGGTGCTGTGATGGTACGAGGACGTTATAACACTGTTATACCAAACTACTGGAATCTCCAGTATATCACACTATAATCAACATAAAAACATTTTGGTAAGATGTGTGTGTGTGTGTGTGTGTGTGTGTGTGTGTGTCTATGGTAGAATGTGTGGGTATGGTAGAGTGTATGTGTGTAGGGTATGTAGTGTATGTGTGTGTGTTTATGGTAGAGTGTGTGTGTGTGTATGGTAGTGTGTGTGTGTGTGTGTTGGGTATGGTAGTGTGTGAGGGTGATGTGTGTGGTGAGTGTGATGGGGGGTATGGTAGTGTGTGTGTGTGTGTCTTCGGATGGTAGATGTGGTGTGTGTGTGTGTGTGGGTAGAGTGTGTGTGTGTGTGTTGTGTTTATGTTAGTGTGTATTGTGTGTGTGTGGTGAGTGTGTGGGGGTATGGTAGTGTGTGGGTGGGGGTTTGGTTTGAGTGTGTGTGTGTGTGTGTGTTTTTGTTGGTGTTGTGTGTGTGTGTTGTGTGTGTGTTGTGGGGGGGTGTGTAGTGTGTGTGGTGTGTGTGGTGGGTGTGTTTGTGTAGAGTGTGTGTGTTTATGGGGTAGAGTGTGTGTGTTTGTGTGTTTATGGTAGTGTGTGTGTGGGTATGGTAGTGTGTGTGTGTGTGGTGTTAGGGGGGGGTTTGGTAGAGTGTGTGTGTGGGTCTGGTAGTGTGTGTGTGTGGTGGGGGGGTTTATGTGTGTGTGTGTATGTGTGTGTGTGTGTGTGTGTGTGTGTGGTGTGTGGTCGGGGGGGGTGGTAGAGTGTGGTGTTTATGGTGAGGTGTGTGTGTGTTTATGGTAGTGGTGTGTGTGTGTGGTGTGGTGGGGAGCTGTGTAGTGTGTGTGTGTGTGTGTGTGTGTTGTGTGTATGGTAGTGTGTGTGTGTGTGGGGTGTGTGTGGGGCGGGGTTGGTGGTTGGTAGGTGTACACTCTGTAATTAACACTCTGTAATTAACACTCTGTAACAGGAGTCTGTTTGAGAACACTTTTATTGACCTGTAATGAAAACTGAACGAGCCAACACTGACTATCACAACACAAAACAATTATTAGATAGTTTGGCACACACACACACACACACACACACACACACACACACACACACACACACACACACGACATACTGCTTCAGTTAAAAAAATAAATGCTAACACTAACCAAACACTTTAGACAATATAACACCTTTCTAGTGTAAAGAACACACACTCTCACAGAACAACATACACACACATAAATACACACACACACACACACACACTGACATGACTACAGTATTTACTAACACTGTGAATGAAACAATTCTACAGGTACACTCAACATTAACACATCGCAGACACACACACACACACCATTAGACTGCTCATGACTCTGTCCACTCCAGTAGTGAATCGGGGGGTGATGGGTAATAACCCCCTCTGCAGGACAGAGTATTGGAGAAACGCTTAAACTGGAAATTCAGTGGAAGATCTGAGCACAAACACAAACACACAATGTGATACAAAATGTTTATATTTACTCAACATTCTAACACTACTGTGTGTGTGTGTGTGTGTGTGTCTGTGCGGGAGGGAGAAACATAGTTAGAGAGTGTGTGTGTGTGAGAGAGACTGTGTGTATGTGTAAGTGTGTGTGTGTGTGTGTGTGTTTACGTAAGTGTGTGTGTGTATACCTGCTATTCTCTCCAGACTGGGTACAGCCACAGTGCTGTATTTATGGATGGAGCTGCAGCACCAGGTCAGCATGGAACGTCCCTTTCCAGTTTCATCTGTCTGTACATCCACAAAATACGAACCCCACTGCTGAGACACGGCTGACGGGGCCTTCATACCCTCCTGTATGCGCGCGCGCACACACACACACACACACACACACATTACTGTAAACTCTGTAGTGTAGTAGAGGGTGATTTGGGACACGGCCCCTGATGACTCACATCAAACTTTCCCTTCTTTTCTGCAGGACCCTGAATGGAGACGGAGCTGTGATTTCTCTCTGTTGCAACACCCTCCCCCTCCATCTCCTCCAGAATCATAACCGTGTCCCAGTTTGAGTAGGTGAAGGCTGGGAACATGTCCGAGCGCATACTGTCCCCAAAATACACCACCTATACACACACACACACACACACACACACACACACACACACACATTAACTAAAGTTAACTCTGCATGTGTGTGAAGCTGTTCATCAGAGAGAGACATCAAATCAACACACACACACACACACACAGACGTTTCCTTGACCCGGTGTCGGATCACTGTTTTGTTCGGATTTCAGAGTCGGACTTTAAACTGTATTCTGGTTTGTTCTATTTGCTGTTCCCTTTATTGCCATTTTGCTGTATTTGCCTTTTGAACTGTTTTTGTTTTGCCCGTTCTAACAGGAAAAGATCTTCTGAACATTATTCACTTTGGATTTTTCATTATAGACTGTAATTTCTGTTTGCATCCTGCATTTACATTTGTCTGCTCACTATTCACACCCTGACTTAAATCAATCTTTACCACTGGGTGCCCTTTCATATATATATACACATATATATAAATATATATATATATATACAGTGGCAAGAAAAAGTATGTGAACCTTGTGGAATTTCATGGTTTTCTGAATAAATTTGTGATAAAATGTTATCTGATCTTCATCTAATTCATTGTTATTGACAAACACAATGTGTCTAAAAATAATAACACCAAAAAAATCCAATCTTTCTTGTCTTTATTGAACACAATCATTCAACATTCAAAATGGCAGTGGAAAAAGTAAGTGAAACCTTAGAATGAATAACTGGTTGACCCCCCCTGGCAGCAATAACCTCAACCAGGCGCTTCCTGTAGCTGTGGATCAGACCTGCACATCGCTGAGGAGGAATTTTAACCCATTCTTCCTGGCAGAACTGCTTTAGCTCCGTCATATTGTTTGGACGTCTCATGTGTACGGCCCTCTTCAAGTCAATCCATAGCATCTCTATTGGGTTGAGGTCTGGGCTCTGACTCGGCCACTCCAAAAGGCGGATTTTGTTTTTCTGAAGACCATTCTGTTGTGGACTTGCTCCGGTGTTTTTGGGTCGTTGTCCTGTTGCATCACCCACTTTCTACACAGTTTCAGCTGATGTACAGACATTCTCACATTATCCTGAAGAATTGTCTGATATACTTGGGAATTCATCTTCCCCTCAATGATTGCAAGCTGGCCAGGCCCTGATGCAGCAAAGCAGGCCCAAATCATGACGCTTCCTCCACCATACTTTACAGTTGGGATGATGTTGTCATGGCGATATGCCGTGCCCTTTCTACGCCAGATGTAGTGCTGTGTGTTTTTTCCCAAATAGTTCAATCTTAGTTTCATCAGTCCACAAAACATTTTGCCAATACCGCTGTGGAGTGTCAATGTGCTCTTTTGCAAACTTAAGGCGTGCAGCAATGTTCTTTTTAGTAAGCAGCGTCTTCCTTCGGCGGTGTCCTGCCGTGGATACCCTGCTTGTTCAGTGTTTTACGTATTGTAGACTCATGAACAGATATGTTAGCAAGTTCCAATGATGCCTTCAAATCTTTGGCTGTCATTCGGGGTTGTTTCTTTACCTCATTGATGAGTGTTCGTTGTGCTCTTGGTGTCATTTTGACGGGGCGCCCACTTCTAGGTAGAGTAACAACAGTCCCAAATTGTCTCCATTTGTAGATTGTTTGCTGAACTGTAGACTGGTGAATTTCTAAAGTGAAATAACTTTGTAACCCTCGCCAGCTTCATGTAAATCAACAATTCTTGATGGTAGGTCCTCTGAAAGCTCTTTTTGGCGAGGCATGGCTCACATCATCATGTTCTTCTTGTTCAGAGCAAACTCCAAAGGTTTGAGGGGTTTTTATCAGTCAGAGTATCTGTAGTCCACACCTCCAAACTTATTCTCTTAACAAGACTCCAGGTGTGCTAAAAACTATTCACTCCAATTAGCTTTTTTGAGGTCATTAACTCGAGCTTTCACTTCCTTTTTCACTGCCATTTTGAATGTTGAATGATTGTGTTCAATAAAGACAAGAAAGATTGGATTTTTTGGTGTTATTATTTTTAGACACATTGTGTTTGTCAATACCAATGAATTAGATGAAGATCAGAAAACATTTTATGACCAATTTATTCAGAAAACTATGAAATTCCAAAACGTTCACATACTTTTTCTTGCCACTGTATATACACATATACACACAGATATGTATTACACACACACAAACCTTGGGTTGCTGTTTGCTGGTGAGGGATTTCAGCAGGTCATGAAGGTGAAGCCAGTTTCCCTGAGAGAACCAACCACACTTCTCCAAACAGGACAATCCCATCTCACTCTCCACATCACTCGCTGTACAGAGGGAAATATATGTAAGTGAAACACAGTACGTGTGTGTGTGTGTGTGTGTGTGTGTGTGTGTGTCTCACCAAGGGTCCTGAAGGGTCTCTGGTGTGGTATTAGAGAGAAGAAGCCTGGCTTCAGAGCATTGGTGATGATCACATCAAAAAGATCCTCAAAATCCTTACTGCATGCACACACACAAACACATACACACACACAATATAAATATAATTTACAATGTGACAAGGAGAGGGGGAGAAGAAGGTGGTGATGAGAAGCTTCTCTGAAAAATTCACCTTCCAGAATCATTTAAAGGTCATCAAAGCCAACATGTCCTCCATGCAGGTTACACATTCCTCACACAGAGCAGTCAGATCACAAAGATAAACGATGAACCGAATCTGATAACCAGTGTGTGTGTGTGTGTGTGTGTGTGGTGTGTGTGTAACACTCACCCCAGAATGTGTTCACACACCAGTCTGCAGTAGTCAGAGTGTGAGCTGGTGATGAGCAGCAGAACTTTCCCGCTTTCTTTCAGGTTCCTCAACCACTGACAAACTGATTCAGGACATGACTGTAGATATCGGTCAGGATCACGCTTCACACTTGGGAAGTACCAGCCAGAGTCCTCTAAACGCACACACACACACACACACACACACACACACACACACACACACACACACACACACACAATACATATTTTGCTTTTTCTCCTTCACACTGCAGTATCTAATTTCTGATCTGTTATGGTCTTCACACATACATCATTCAAAATGTGCACGAGAACAGTGACGCTTTCTCTTACAAACACACACAGTTACAGAACGGCCTTCCAGTAAATGTTTTCTTATTGTTAAAGGGGCAGATCTGATGGCTAAAGTCAAACCTCCAACATGGAAACAGAGCTCATGTACTTTGTGTAGAGTTTTAGACAGTGTGTAGAGTTTTATACAGTGTGTAGAGTTTTATACAGTGTGTAGAGTTTTAGACAGTGTGTAGAGTTTTATACAGTTTTATACAGTGTGTAGAGTTTTATACAGTGTGTAGAGTTTTATGTGTAGAGTTTTAGACAGTGTGTAGGGTTTTATACAGTGTGTAGAGTTTTATAAAGTGTGTAGAGTTTTAGGCAGTGTGTAGAGTTTTATACAGTGTGTAGAGTTTTAGTTTTAGACAGTGTGTAGAGTTTTAGACAGTGTGTAGGGTTTTATACAGTGTGTAGAGTTTTATACAGTGTGTAGAGTTTTATACAGTGTGTAGAGTTTTATAAAGTTTTATACAGTGTGTAGAGTTTTATACAGTGTGTAGAGTTTTAGACAGTGTGTAGGGTTTTAGTTTAGAGTATAGGCAGTGTGTAGGGTTTTAGTGTGTAGAGTTTTAGGCAGTACAGTGTGTAGGGTTTTATACAGTGTGTAGAGTTGTATACAGTGTGTAGGGTTTGATAAATTGTGTAGAGTTTTAGGCAGTGTGTAGGGTTTTATACAGTGTGTTAGAGTTGTATAGGTGTTTGGCAGTGTGTAGGGTTGTGATAGAGTTTTAGTGCAGTGTGTAGAGTTTTAGACAGTGTGTAGAGTTTTAGACAGTGTGTAGGGTTTTATACAGTGTGTAGAGTTTTATACAGTGTGTAGAGTTTTATACAGTGTGTAGAGTTTTATACAGTGTGTAGAGTTTTAGGCAGTGTGTAGGGTTTTAGTTTTATACAGTGTGTAGGGTTTTATACAGTGTGTAGAGTTTTATAAAGTGTGTAGAGTTTTAGACAGTGTGTAGAGTTTTATGTGTAAGTTTTAGTGTGTAGAGTTTTATACAGTGTGTAGAGTTTTATAAAGTGTGTAGAGTTTTATACAGTGTGTAGAGTTTTATAAAGTGTGTAGAGTTTTAGACAGTGTGTACAGTGTGTAGAGTTTTAGGCAGTGTGTAAAGTGTGTAGAGTTTTATACAGTGTGTAGAGTTTTAGGCAGTGTGTAGAGTTTTAGAGTTTTTAGGCAGTGTGTAGAGTTTTAGTGTTAGCAGTTTTATAGTTTTGGTTTTTTATAGCAGTGTGTAGAGTTTTATACAGTGTGTAGAGTTTTATAAAGTGTGTAGAGTTTTAGGCAGTAGAGTTTTAGACAGTGTGTAGAGTTTAGAGTATACAGTGTGTAGGGTTTTATACAGTTTTAGACAGTGTGTAGAGTTTTATAGAGTTTTATACAGTGTGTAGAGTTTTATAAAGTGTGTAGAGTTTTATACAGTGTGTAGAGTTTTAGGTGTGTAGAACAGTGTGTAGAGTTTTAGGCAGTGTGTAGTGTGTAGTTTTATACAGTGTGTAGAGTTTTAGTGTGTACAGTGTGTAGAGTTTTAGGTGTGTAGAGTTTTAGTGTGTGATTTGTATACAGTGTGTAGGTTTTTAGTTTTATACAGTGTGTAGAGTTTTATACAGTGTGTAGAGTTGTATACAGTGTGTAGAGTTTTAGGCAGTGTGTAGAGTTTTAGACAGTGTGTAGAGTTTTATACAGTGTGTAGAGTTTTAGACAGTGTGTAGTTTTAGTGTTTTTTAGAGCAGTACAGTGTGTAGAGTTTTATACAGTGTGTAGAGTTTTATAGGGTTTTTTAGAGTGTGTCAGTGTGTAGAGTTTTAGACAGTGTGTAGTAGGTTTTAGGTGTGTCAGTGTGTAGAGTTTTAGTGTGTGGGTTTTCAGTGTGTAGAGTTTTATACAGTGTGTAGAGTTTTATAAAGTGTGTAGAGTTTTAGACAGTGTGTAGAGTTTTAGGCATGTGTAGAGTTTTATCAGTGTGTAGAGTTTTATACAGTGTGTAGTGTTATACAGTGTGTAGAGTGTTAGTACAGTGTGTAAGTTTTTTAGAGTGTGTCAGTGTGTAGAGTTTTAGTGTGTACAGTGTGTAGAGTTTTAGACAGTGTGTAGAGTTTTAGGCAGTGTGTAGAGTTTTATGTGTAGAGTTTTAGGCAGTGTGTAGGGTTTTAGTTTAGAGTAGGCAGTGTGTAGGGTTTTATACAGTGTGTAGAGTTTTAGGCAGTGTGTAGGTTTTAGTTTTATACAGTGTGTAGAGTTTTATAAAGTGTGTAGAGTTTTATACAGTGTGTAGAGTTTTATAAGTGTGTAGTGTGTAGAGTTTTATACAGTGTGTAGAGTTTTATAAAGTGTGTAGAGTTTTATACAGTGTGTAGAGTTTTATACAGTGTGTAGAGTTTTATACAGTGTGTAGAGTTTTAGACAGTGTGTAGAGTTTTATACAGTGTGTAGTTTTATACAGTGTGTAGAGTTTTAGGCAGTGTGTAGAGTTTTAGTAGTGTGTAGAGTTTTAGACAGTGTGTAGAGTTTTATACAGGTGTAGTGTGTAGAGTTTTAGACAGTGTGTAGAGTTTTAGGCAGTGTGTAGAGTTTTAGTGTGTGTAGAGTTTTATACAGTGTGTAGAGTTTTATAAAGTGTGTAGAGTTTTATACAGTGTGTAGGGTTTTATACAGTGTGTAGAGTTTTAGGCAGTGTGTAGAGTTTTAGGCTACAGTGTGTAGAGTTTTAGGCAGTGTGTAGGGTTTTATACAGTGTGTAGAGTTTTAGGCAGTAGAAGTGTGTAGAGTTTTAGACAGTGTGTAGAGTTTTATAAAGTGTGTAGAGTTTATACAGTGTGTAGTGTGTAGAGTTTTATACAGTGTGTAGAGTTTTATACAGTGTGTAGAGTTTTATACAGTGTGTAGAGTTTTATACAGTGTGTAGTGTGTAGAGTTTTAGGCAGTGTGTAGAGTTTTAGGCAGTGTGTAGGGTTTTATACAGTGTGTAGAGTTGTTATGTGTAAGTTTTAGTGTGTAGAGTTTTATACAGTGTGTAGAGTTTTATAAAGTGTGTAGAGTTTTATACAGTGTGTAGAGTTTTATAAAGTGTGTAGAGTTTTATACAGGTGTGTAGAGTTTTATACAGTGTGTAGTGTAGGCAGTGTGTAGGGTTTTATAGTGTGTAGAGTTTTATACAGTGTGTAGAGTTTTACAGTGTGTAGGGTTTGATAAATTGTGTAGAGTTTTAGGCAGTGTGTAGGGTTTTATACAGTGTGTAGTTTTAGTGTGTAGAGTTTTATACAGTGTGTAGAGTTTTAGTGTGTACAGTGTGTAGGGTTTTAGTTTTATACAGTGTGTAGAGTTTTAGGCAGTGTGTAGAGTTTTATACAGTTTTAGACAGTGTGTAGAGTTTTAGACAGTGTGTAGGTTTTAGTTTTATACAGTGTGTAGAGTTTTAGGCAGTGTGTAGAGGTTTTATACAGTGTGTAGTTTTAGACAGTTGTTAGAGTGTGTAGAGTTTTAGGCAGTGTGTAGAGTTTTATACAGTGTGTAGAGTTTTATAAAGTGTGTAGAGTTTTATACAGTGTGTAGAGTTTTATAAAGTGTGTAGAGTTTTAGACAGTGTGTAGAGTTTTATACAGTGTGTAGAGTTTTATACAGTGTGTAGAGTTTTATACAGTGTGTAGAGTTTTATACAGTGTGTAGAGTTTTAGACAGTGTGTAGAGTTTTATACAGTGTGTAGAGTTTTATACAGTGTGTAGAGTTTTATACAGTGTGTAGAGTTTTATAGAGTTTTAGTGTGTAGAGTTTTATACAGTGTGTAGAGTTTTATAAGTGTGTAGTTTTAGTGTAGAGTTTTAGGCAGTAAAGTGTGTAGAGTTTTAGGCAGTGTGTAGGGTTTTATACAGTGTGTAGAGTTTTAGTGCAGTGTGTAGAGTTTTAGGCAGTGTGTACAGTGTGTAGGTTTTAGTTTTTTTATACAGTGTGTAGAGTTTTAGACAGTGTGTAGGGTTTTAGTTTTAGGCAGTGTGTAGAGTTTTATACAGTGTGTAGAGTTTTAGGCAGTGTGTAGAGTTTTATACAGTGTGTAGAGTTTTAGGCAGTGTGTAGAGTTTTAGGCAGTGTGTAGAGTTGTTAGGCAGTGTGTAGGGTTTGAGTTTTAGGCAGTGTGTACAGTGTGTAGAGTTTTATACAGTGTGTAGAGTTTTATACAGTGTGAGTAGGCAGTGTGTAGAGTTTTATACAGTGTGTAGAGTTTTAGAAAGTGTGTAGAGTTTTATACAGTGTGTAGGGTTTTAGACAGTGTGTAGAGTTTTAGAGTGTGTAGAGTTTTAGGCAGTGTGTAGGGTTTTATACAGTGTGTAGAGTTTTAGACAGTGTGTAGGGTTTTAGAAGTGCAAAGAAGCAGTAGAATCAGTCAGTTTCAATAGTGTAGTAGATGGGGATGTGCTGCCACCATGTGGTGTTATGAGGGAACTGCATGGTACAGGAATCGGTACTACAGAATGTTATACATAAATCTGAGAATATTTAAATAAAATGTTTATGGTGAAGACGAAGCGTCTCAGGGCAACAGCAGCTCACTACACTGACAGCAAATAGTAGCAGATCAGCTACTGATACCCTAGATCCCTGATCCCTGATCTCCGATCCCTTATTCGATACCCGATCCCTGATCCGATCCCTGATTCGATCCCCGATCCCTGATCCGATCCCTATTCCGATCCCTATTCCGATTCCCTGATTCGATACCCGATCCCTGATTCGATCCCCGATCCCTGATCCGATCCCTGATTCAATATCCGATCCCTATTCCGATCCCTGATCCCCGATCCCTGATTCGATCCCCGATCCCTGATCCGATCCCTGATTCAATATCCGATCCCTATTCCGATCCCTGATTCGATACCCGATCCCTGATTCGATCCCCGATCCCTGATCCGATCCCTGATTCAATATCCGATCCCTATTCCGATCCCTGATTCGATCCCCGATCCCTGATCCGATCCCTGATTCGATACCCGATCCCTGATTCGATCCCCGATCCCTGATCCGATCCCTGATTCGATACCCGATCCCTGATTCGATCCCCGATCCCTGATCCGATCCCTGATTCGATCCCCGATCCCTGATCCGATCCCTGATTCGATCCCCGATCCCTGATCCGATCCCTGATTTGATCCCCGATCCCTGACGCCCATCCGTCATTACGACGCTCCTGCACTGAAATCTCTAATGATGATATGTTGTGTGAAGTTGGAGTGGGAGATCAAATTCACACCCAGAACACTGACCTGTCTCACATACACCAACCTGTCTCACATACACCAATCTGTCTCACATACACCAACCTGTCTCACATACACCAACCTGTCTCACATACACCTGTCTCAACCTGTTTCACATACACCAATCTGTACACATACACCAACCTGTCACATCACATCTGTCTCACACCAACCTGTCACATCACATACACCAACCTGTCTCACATACACCAACCTGTCTCACATACACCAACCTGTTTCACATACACCAATCCTGTCTCACATACATGTCTCACACCAACCTGTCTCACATACACCAACCTGTTTCTCACATACACCAATCTGTCTCACATACACCAACCTGTCTCACATACACCAACCTGTCTCACATACACCAACCTGTCTCAATACAACCTGTCTCACATACACCAACCTGTCTCACATACACCAATCTGTCTCACATACACCAACCTGTCTCACATACACTAATCAACCTGTCTCACATACACCAACCTGTCTCACATACACCAACCTGTCTCACATACACTAATCTGTCTCACATACACAATAATCTGTCTGTCTCACATACACCAACCTGTCTCACATACATTAATGTCTCACATAAATCAATCTGTCTCACATACACCAACCTGTCTCACATACACTAACCTGTCTCACATACACCAACCTGTCTCACATACACCAACCTGTCTCACATACACTGTCTCAACACCAACCTGTCTCACATACACCAACCTGTCTCACATACACCAACCTGTCTCACATACACAACTGTCTTCTAACTAACCAATCTGTCTCACATACACCAACCTACACTAATCTGTCAACCTGTCTCACATACACCAACCTGTCTCACATCTGTCTCACACCTACACCTCCAATACCAACCTGTCTCACATACACCAACCTGTCTCACATACACCAACCTGTCTCACATACACCAACCTGTCTCACATACACCAACCTGTCTCACATACACCAACCTGTCTCACATACACTAATCTGTTTCACATACACTAATCTGTCTCACATACACTAATCTGTCTCAATACCTAATCTGTCTCACATACACCAATCTGTCTGTCTCACATACACATACAACTGTCTGTCTCACATGTCTCACATACACTGTCTCAATACCTGTCTCACATACACCAACCTGTCTCACATACACCAACCTGTCTCACATACACCAACCTGTCTCACATACACCATACCTGTCTCACATACACTAATCTGTCTCATACTGTAATGAGCAGAGTAATCATAATCATAAGGGGGAGCCCCTCTTAAACATTGATTCAATCGTAGC
Organism: Kryptopterus vitreolus; assembly: GCA_030449085.1. Classification (NCBI taxonomy): domain Eukaryota; kingdom Metazoa; phylum Chordata; class Actinopteri; order Siluriformes; family Siluridae; genus Kryptopterus; species Kryptopterus vitreolus. Next base: position 49,979 of record JACRUU010000025.1, read on the forward strand.
CCTTTTGTCTGTGTGTGTCTGTGTGTGTGAGAGAGAGCGAGAGTATGCATATATATGTGTGTGTGTGTGTGTGTGTGTGTGTGTGTGTGTGTGTGTGTGTGTGTGTGTGTGTTTGAGGTCAGTACAGAGTGAACAGGTTCAACATGAGTGAAATGAGGCTGAGTGTAATTTCCTCAGTTAACACACTGAAATGTGAAGAGTAAGGAGATCTAAACTAAGCCACACACCTTCATATGAACCCCACACACACACCACCCACACACACACACACACACACACACACCACACACACACACAGTGTTTGTAGACTGAAAGGATAAAACTCAAATTGATCTGATTTTATCGGACGCTTTGTTTGTAAGAGGATGAAATGATTCCTTCAGAATCACAAACAGTTTACAATACATTACAAATCTCCTGTGCACAAAGACATTCCCAAAAAGAACAGCTGTATTCTAATCATATCTAAGCATATCATATATCTAATCATGATCTAATCTATCTAATCATATCTAATCATATCTAATCATATCTAACCATATCTAATCATATCTAACCATATCTCATAATCTAATCATATCTAATCATTATCTAATATCTAACCATATCTAAACCATATCTAATCATATCTAACCATATCAACCAATCTAATAATCATAATCTAATCATCTATCTAATCCATATCTAATCATATCTAACCATATCTAATCATCTAACAATCTAATATATCAACCATATCTAATCATATCTAACCATATCTAACCATATCTAATCCATATCTAACCATATCTAATCATATCTAATCATATCTAATCATATCTAACCATATCTAATCATATCTAATCATATCTAATCATATCTAATCATATCTAACCATATCTAATCATATCTAATCATATCTAACCATATCTAACCATATCTAACCATATCTAACCATATCAATCATATCTAACCATATCATATCTAACATATCATATCTAACATATCTAATCATATCTAATCATATCTAATCATATCTAATCATATCTAATATCTAATCATATCTAATATCTAACCATATCTAATCATATCTAACCATATCTAATCATATCTAATCATATCTAATCATATCTAATCATATCTAAACATATCTAATCATATCTAACCATATCTAACCATATCTAATCATATCTAATCATATCTAATCTATCTAATCATATCTAACCATATCATATCTAATCATATCTAACCATATCTATATCTAATCATATCTAATATCTAATATCATATCTAATCCATATCTAAACATATCTAATCATATCTAACCATATCTAAACATATCTAATCATATCTAACCATATCTAATCATATCTAATCATATCTAATCATATCTAATCATATCTAATCATATCTAATCATATCTAATCATATCTAATCATATCTAATCATATCTAATCTTACAGTGTTAGAATATATGATTTGTGATGGATATTCTGCACATCTGTCTGTTATGTGGTGTTTTTAATCTGTGTGTATTTTAGTGTAGCTTACTTTGCGTTACTATTTCCCAGTGTGGTGTGTGTGTGTGTGTGTGTGTGTGTGTGTGTGTGTGTGTGTGTGTGTGTGTATGTACTGCTCTCTCACAATCATGCTGATGACCAGTATATTCTCTGTAGTGTTGCATGCTGCAGAAACTCACAGTTTATATCAAAATAAAACACATGTTCAATAAACCACCCTGAAAGCACACACACACACACACACACACACACACACACACACACACACACACACACACACACACACACACACACACACACACACACACACAAACATATTTAATGTTCAAAGGCTGCGTTAAAGATCTACAAAAACTGCAGAATGTTCTAAACAAGTTCAGACGGAACATAATTATTTACATTCACATATAACACACACACACACATTCAAACCCATACACTTACACACACCAACACACACAAACAAACTCTCTCTCACTCTCTCACACCTCTCTCAACACCACACACACACACACACACACAAGGGAGTTTGTAAGGGTTTGTAAGGGAGTGTGTTTTTGAGTGTGTGTGTCTTTATGTGTGTATCCTCTATTCCTATCTCTTGTGTGGTAATAAGCAGCAGTGCATTGTGGGTAAAGCTAACTCGTTAGCTGTGATGAGAAAGGCGTGTCCAGAATGTAATTAACAATCTGCAACATCAAAGGCTGAAGTTCAGACATAAATACTGACTTACACCATACAGATAACACTGTGTACACAGATCCCACACCCACACACACACTCCCATCTACCAACACACACTCACTATCACACAACAACACACACACACACACTCCCACACACACACAGACACACTCCACCAACACACACTCCCATCCACCAACACACACTACTATTACACCACATCAACAACACACAACACACAACCCCTCCCATACACAACACAACAATCTCCAAACCACACACTCGCATCCACCAACACACACTCCCATCATCCACAACACACACACACCACACACACACTCCCATACACACAGACACACTCCCATCAACACACACACACACACAATCCCACACACACACACTCCACACCAACACACACTCCATACCACACACACACACACACACTCATACACACACACACACACTCCCATCCACCAACACACACACACTCCCATACACACACACACCCCACACAAACACTCCCACACACTACACAAACACAACACAAACACACACACAGACACACTCCATACATCCACAACACACAACACACACACACTCCATACATCCACACAAACACACACACACACTCCCCCATACACACACACACACTCCCATACACCCACACACACACACACTCCACAACACACACTCCCATACACACACACACACACTCACCATCCACCAACACACACCACACAACACCACTCACCCATCCCACACACTCCATACACACACCCACTCCTCCACATCACCATACCACACACACAACCACCACACCACTCCATACACTCCCACACACACACACCACTCCTACACACACACACTCCTATACCATCCACCAACACACACTCATACACACACACTCCCATCACCATCACTCCCACACACACACACTCCCACATCCACACACACACACAAACACACACTCGCACCATACCCCATACACACACACACATCACACACACTCCCATACACACACACACACATCCACACACATCCACACACACACACCACACACTCCATCCACCACACACCATCCACCAACACACACTCCACACTCCACCAACACACACATACTCCCATACACCACCAACACACTACACACTCCCATACTCCACAACACAACACACATCCCATCACACAACCCACACACACCACTCCCATACACACCACACTCCCATCCACAACACACATTCCTACACCACACTCACACACACACACAGATATCACACACACCACACACATACACAACACACACACACACATACACACACACCACACTCCCATCCACCAACACACACTCCCATACACACACACACACACACACACACACACACACACACACACTCCCATCCACACACACACACACACACACACACACTCCCATCCACCACCACATACTCCCATACACACACACATCCACATCCACCAACACATACTCCCATACACACACACACACTCCATACCACAACACATACTACCCCTACAACACACACTACCCATCACACACACGACCACACACTCACACACACACACACTCCCATACACACACACTCTCCCATCCACCAACACATACTCTCATACACACACACACACACACACACACACACCAACAACACACACACACACACACACACACAAACACTCCACAACACTAAACACACACACACACATTCCCATCAGCCAACAAGTACTAAACACCTCTGGGAACTCCTCTAGTGTTGTACATCCATTCCAGGTGATGAGCTGCATCAAACCTACACTGAAGAATCTAAAATATAGCAGGTCTGCATTTACATCATGTTTGTGTTGTTGCATTGTGGATATTCTTTCTCATAAAAACCCTGATATAGAGCAGACAGAAAGCAATGCACTGTGGGACGTCTGCTGCTCCTCCTTCGGTTAAAAATGAGACACAACTTCAAACCAATAATGTCCTAAAATAGTGAACTACATAGTGAGAGTGCAGTGGATTGGGATGCAGTGGAATGGAGTTATAAAACACAACAAACCACACAACATAACGCAACAAACACAACAAACATCAGAGATAAACACATACAATTCATGTTCACTGTGAAAAGTGATCTAGAAATAAACTTCAACTACAAAATCAAACACAATACACCTCTCCACACTATACAAAACATAACATAACACAAAAACTCTCCGTGCAACAACACATGATGATTATCATTTCTCCCCCTGGCGAGTAACCTGTACTAAACACAGAGACAATCAAAACCTGAATGGGAATCAATGTTGAATGAGTTGTTTTCAGCTTTATATGGCCAGCTGTTCATTTCCACAAATGTGACTGTTTGTGTGTGTGTGTGTGTGTGTGTGTGTGTGTGTGGTCTGTGGCTTACTGGTGTCTGACTTTATTCTGAAACATCAGTCACATGGTGACAAGCACTCTCAGTTTAACAGATTTAACTAAAGCACACACACATTCACACATTCACACACATACACTCACAAAAGCTACTGTGTTCAGAATTATGGGTGATATATATTTAAACTTGTGTCCCAATAACCCGTGTAAGTGCACACACACCCAGCGTTTATAAAGCTCAGGCAGCTGTTAGTGGTGGAGTGGCTTTATTAAAGCACTAAATCTGTACACACACACACACACACACACACACACACACACACATTTCACTGCTAACTTTAGGCTTTCCACCAAATTGCACATACTTCATCAACCTGGAATTATTTTCCCCATTCAGATTGCAAGTGTGTGTGTGTGTGTGTGTGTGTGTGTGTGTGTGTGTGTGTGCAATTGTCCCCTTCAGCAGAACAAGTGGTGGTGCAGTAGGTGGTGGTGGAGGTGCAGTAGGTGTTGGTGGAGGTGCGGTAAGTGGTGGTGGAGGTGGTGGAGGTGGTGGTGCAGTAGGTGTTGGTGGAGGTGCGGTAAGTGGTGGTGCAGTAGGTGGTGGTGGAGGTGTGGTACAGTAGGTGTAGGTGTTGTGGAGGTGCGGTAAGTGGTGGTGCAGTAGGTGGTGGTGGAGGTTCAGTAAGTGGTGGTGCAGTAGGTGGTGGTGGAGGTGCGGTAGGTGGTGGTGGAGGTGTGTGTGGTAAGTGGAGGTGCAGTAGGTGTTGGTGGAAATGCGTAAGTGTTGGTGGAGGTGCAGTAAGTGGAGGTGCAGTAGGTGGTGGTGGAGGTGCGGTAGGTGGTGGTGGAGGTGCGGTAAGTGGTGGTGCAGTAGGTGGTGGTGGTGGGTGGTGGAGGTCAGTAAGGTGTGGTGGATGGTGCAGTAGGTGTTGGTGGAAATGGTGTGGTAGTAGTGGGCAGTAGTAGGTGGTGGTGGAGGTGGTGGAGGTGGAGTGTGGTACAGTATGTGGTGGCAGTGGTGGTGAGGTGTTGGTGGAGGTGCAGTAGGTGTAGTGGTGCAGTAGGTGGTGGTAAGTGGTGGTGGTGGTGGAGGTTCAGTAAGTGTGCGGTATGGTGGTGGTGGTGGTGGAGGTGGTCAGTAGGTGGTGGTGGTGCAGGTGTGGTGGAGGTGCAGTAGTGGGTGGAGGTGCAGTAGGTGTTGGTGGTGGTGGTGAGGTGCAGTAGGTGGTGGTGGAGGTGCAGTAGTTGTGTTGGTGGTAAGTGGTGCAGTAGGTGCGGTAGTGGTGGTGGAGGTGGTGGTGCAGTAGGTGTTGGTGGAGGTTCAGTAAGTGGTGGTGGTAGGTGTGGTGGAGGTGCAGTAAGTAGTGGTGGAGGTGCAGTGGTGGTGGAGGTGCAGTAGGTGTTGGTGGAGTGGTGTAATGGTGGTGGAGGTGCAGTAGGTGCAGTAAGTGGTGTGCAGTAGGGTGTTGGTGGAGGTGCGGTAAGTGGTGGTGGAGGTGCAGTAGGTTTCGTAGTAGTGGTGCAGTAGATGTTGGTGGAGGTGCGGTAAGTGGTGGTGCAGTAGGTGTTGTTGCAGTAGGTGGAGTGGTGGTGGAGGTGCGGTAAGTGGTGGTGGAGGTGCAGTAAGTGGTGGTGCAGTAGTGGTGCGGTATGTGTGGTGGAGGTGCGGTAAGTGGTGGTGTAAGTGGTGGTGCAGTGGTGTTGGTGCAGTAGGTGTTGGTGGAGGTGCAGGTAAGTGTTGGTGGAGGTGCGGTAAGTGGTGGTGCAGTAGGTGGTGGTGGTGGAGGTGCAGTAGTGTGGAGGTGCGTAAGTGGTGGTGCAGGTGTTGGTGGAGGTGCGGTAAGTGGTGGTGCAGTGGAGGTGCGGTAGTGGTGGTGCAGTAGATGTTGGTGGAGGTGCGGTAAGTGGTGGTGGAGGTGCAGTAAGTGGTGGTGCAGTAGGTGGTGGTGGAGGTGCGGTAAGTGGTGGTGCAGTGTTGGTGGAGGTGCGGTAGTGGTGGTGGAGGTGCAGTAAGTGGTGGTGGAGGTGCAGTAAGTGGTGGTGGAGGTGCAGTAGGTGCAGTAAGGTGGTGGTGGAGGTGCAGTAAGTGGTGGTGCAGTAGGTGCAGTGTAAGTGGTGGTGGAGGTGCAGTAGGGTGGTGGTGAAGTGTTGGTGGAGGTGTTTTGGTGCGGTAAGTGGTGGTGGAGGTGCAGTAAGTGGTGGTGTGCAGTAGGTGGTGGTGGAGGTGCGGTAGTGTGGTGCAGTAAGTGGTGGTGGAGGTGCAGTAAGTGGTGGTGGAGGGTGCAGTAAGTGGTGGTGCAGTAGATGTTGGTGGAGGTGCGGTAAGTGGTGGTGGTGGTGGTAGGTGCGGTAAGTGGGTGGTGGCAGTAGTGGTGGTGTGGAGTGGAGGTGCAGTAGGTGTTGTGGAGGTTCAGTAAGTGGTGGTGCGTAGGTGGTGGTGGTAGGTGTTGGGAGGTGTTGGTGGAGTAAGTGGTGGTGGAGGTGCAGAAGTGGTGGTGCAGTAGGTTGGTGGGAGGTGGTGGGAGTGTGTGCAGTAGGTGGTGGTGGAGTGGTGCAGTGGTGGTAGGTGGAGGTGTGGTGGGGAGGCAGTAGTGTGGTGCAGTGGTGGGGTGGAGGTGGAGGTGGTCAGTAGTAGTGGGTGGAGGTGCGGTGGTGCAGTAGGTGGTGGTGGAGGTGGAAGTGGAGGTGCAGTAGGTGTTGGTGGAGGTGAGGTAAGTGGTAGTGGAGGTGCAGGAAGTGGTGGTGCAGTAGGTGGTGGTGGAGGTGCGTAGTAGGTGTTGGTGGAGGTGCAGTAAGTGGTGGTGCAGTAAGTGGTGGTGCAGTAGGTGGTGGTGGAGGTTCAGTAAGTAGTGGGTGCAGTAGGTGGTGGTGGAGGTGCAGTAAGTAGTGGTGCAGTAGGTGGTGGTGGAGGTTCAGTAAGTGGTGGTGCAGGTGGTGGTGGAGGTGCAGTAGGTGTTGGTGGAGGTTCAGTAAGTGGAGGTGCAGTAGGTGTTGGTGGAAGTGCAGTGGTGGTGGAGGTGCAGTAGTGGTGTTGGGCAGTAGGTGGTGGTGGAGGTGCAGTAGGTGTTGGTGGAGGTGCAGTAGTGTGGTGCAGTGGGTGTTGGTGGAGGTGCAGTAGGTAGTGGTGCAGAGGTAGTAGGTGCAGTGTGGTGGAGGTGCAGTAGGTGTTGGTGGAGGTGCGGTAAGGAGTAGTAGTGGTGGTGTGGTGGTGTATAGAATTGTTGGGGGACAGGTGCAGTAGTGGTGGTGGATAGTAGGTGGTGGTGGGCAGTAGGTGGTGGTGGAGGTGCGGGAGTGGTGGTGCAGTAGGTGGTGGTGGAGGTGCAGTAGGTGGTGGTGCAGGTGCGGTAAGTGGTGGTGGAGGTGCAGTAGGTGGTGGTGCAGTAGGTGCAGTAGTGGTGTAAGTGGTGGAGGTGCGGTAGGGTGTTGTGGAGGTGGGTGGAGGTGGGTAGGTGGCAAGGTGCAGTAGGTGGTGGTGAGAGGTGTTAAGTGGTAGGTGGAGCAGTAAGTGGAGGTGCAGTAGGTGGTGGTGGATAGTGGAGTAGGTGTGGAGTGGTGCGAGGTGCAGTAAGTGGTGGTGCAGTAGGTGTTGGTGGAGGTGCAGTAGGTGGAGTGCAGTAGGTGCAGTAGGTGAAGGTAGTGCGTGGTGGAGGTGCAGTAAGTAGTGGTGCAGTAGGTGGTGGTGGAGGTGGCAGTAAGTGGTGGTGCAGATTCAGTAGAGATATAGAGATATAGAGATATAGAGATAGATATAGAGGTATATAGAGATATAGAGATATATAGAGATATAGAGATATAGTATATAGAGGTATATAGAGGTATAGAGATATAGAGATATAGAGATATAGAGATATAGAGATATATATATAGAGGTATAGAGATATAGAGATATAGATATATAGAGGTATATAGAGATATAGAGATATAGAGATATATATATAGAGGTATATAGAGGTATATAGATATATAGAGATATATAGAGATATATAGAGATATATATAGATATAGATATAGAGATATATAGAGATATAGAGGTATATAGAGGTATAGAGATATAGAGATATAGATATATAGAGGTATATAGAGATATAGAGATATATAGAGATATAGAGATATAGAGATATAGAGATATAGATATATAGAGGTATATAGAGGTATAGAGATATAGAGATATAGATATATAGAGGTATATAGAGGTATAGAGATATAGAGATATAGATATATAGAGGTATATAGAGATATAGAGATATAGAGGTATATAGATATATAGAGATATATAGAGATATAGAGATATAGAGATATATAGAGATATAGAGATATATAGAGATATAGAGGTATAGAGATATAGAGATATAGATATATAGAGGTATATAGAGGTATAGAGATATAGAGATATAGAGATATAGAGATATATAGAGATATAGTATATAGAGATATAGAGATATAGAGGTATATAGAGATATAGAGATATAGAGATATAGTATATAGAGATATATAGAGATATATAGAGATATAGAGATATAGAGAGGTATATAGAGATATAGAGGTATATAGAGATATAGAGGTATATAGAGATATAGAGATATAGTATAGAGATATAGAGGTATATAGAGATATAGATATATAGAGGTATATAGAGGTATAGAGATATAGAGGTATATAGAGATATAGAGGTATATAGAGATATAGAGATATAGAGATATAGAGGTATATAGAGGTATATAGAGGTATAGAGATATAGAGATATAGAGGTATATAGAGATATATAGAGGTATATAGAGATATAGAGGTATAGAGATATAGAGAGATGGTTGAAAATACAATAAAAAGCTTTTGACTTGACTTGTCTTTAGATTGGTGTTGAACAGTGCAGAATGAACGCAGGCCTACAGCCCTCCATCTGTCAAACCCACACAGTGGTGATGGAGCACTGACATGACACTATGACACACCCCAAATCACTGATAATAAAGTTGGAAGCTGTCTCCAGGCTGAAGCGAAGCATCAAAATGAAACCTGGGATTTCTAACAAGTGAAATTTGCTTACAAACAAAACTGTAATGAGTTCGGAGAAAGCGAGAAGGAGAACGTAATGTCTGGGAAGTGAGAGTGGGAGAGTCGGGTCTAAACAAGACCTTCAATTAGCAGATTAAACACACACACACACACACTCAAGACCACATCAAAGAGTAAGAAGATGAGATCACCAGAGGAATGAACCTTAAAGAGAAGTGTGTGTGTGTGTGTGTGTGTGTGTGTGTGTGTGTGTTTATGCAGACTAAACCCTTTTTTAAACTCGTGGTGAAGGGGGATCTTTTTTCAAACAGCTGTTTATTTTTCTAGTACAGTAAATGTGTTGTTGTCGTTGTTGTTGTTAGCATAAAGCTAACACCATTAAAAGTTAGATGAAAGTTCAACACAGTTATAAAACGATCTCGGCGTCTCAGCGATGTGACGGACTTTAATGAGAATTGGCAGAAAACTCCATTAGGTTATACTTTTATATATTTCTTGTAGTGTGTGTGTGTGTGTGTGTGTGTGCTAATGCTAAGACACCCTCAAATCAGTACTCCAAAGTGCAATGAAGAGCTGCTTGTTGTTTTGTCTTCACACGTCAGCACTACACTCCATAAATCACACACTCCGAGGAGAGAACACACAGCTGCCTGCGCTGAACCTATGAAAATTATGCATTGTAATTGCTAGTGTGAAGTTAAATCAAGGTCTCTGCAGTTTCTATGACAGTTTGGTTCACCACAGGATCTGAGAATAACCATAGTGTGACCATACGCCTTCCCAGGCTCCGCCCCCTGCCGGTCCAGACTCCAATCATACAAAATAAAAGAACTATTAACTTAAATATAAACAGCATCAAGATTTAAAGCTGGGCTCACAATAGCCCTGACTGAAAAGAGCAGCGGAAAGCGGAAACAGCTTCAAGTGGGAACAGCCTCGAGCAAAATCACCCTCCAGAGAAAAATAGCCTCAGGCAAGAACAGCCTCAAGAGGAAACAACATCCAGTAAGAACAGCCTCAAGCAAGAATAGTCTTGAGCTAAAACTGCCTCGAGTAAGAACAGCCTCGAGTAAGAACAGCCCTAGGCAGAATCATCCTCAAGTGTAAACAACCTCAGGTGAAAAGAGCTTCATGTAGGAGTTCCTTTAATGTATAAAGAGACTCGAGTGAGAAGTTTTGAATTGGGGATACAAAAGTTATGGCAGGGAACACTCTTGGGAAAGAATCGTCTTACACTCTGAAATACAAAGCTTAAGGTGAATCCGTGAGACGTGTGAGACAGATATATTAGACAGAGTGAGAGAGAGAGCGAGATATGAGACAGAAAGGGAGACGTGTGAGACAGTGATACATTAGACAGAGAGAGAAAGAGAGAGACATGTGAGACAGAGAGATATGAGACAGAAAGATGTGTGAGTGAGAGAGAGAGAGACGTGTGAGACAGTGATATATTAGACAGAGAGAGATGTGTGAGATAGACAGATAAGAGACAGAGAGAGGTGTGAGAGAGATATGAGACAGAGAGAGACGTGTGAGACAGAGAGTGTGTATATCAGTAATAGTGAGTATATCAGTAATAATTAGCATATCAATAATAGTGAGTATATCAGTAATAGTGAATATATTAGTAATATGAGCATATCAGTAATAGTGAGTATATCAGTAATAGTGAATATATTAGTAATATGAGCATATCAGTAATAGTGAGTATATCAGTAATATTGAGTATATCAGTAATAGTGAGTATATCAGTAATAGTGAGTATATCAGTAATAGTGAGTATATCAGTAATAGTGAGTATATCAGTAATAATTAGCATATCAGTAATAGTGAGTATATCAGTAATAGTGAATATACTAGTAATAATGAGTATATCAGTAATAGTGAGCATATCAGTAATAGTGAGTATACTAGTAATAATGAGTATATCAGTAATAGTGAGTAAATCAGTAATAATGAGTATTTCAGTAATAATGAGTATATCAGTAATAGTGAGTATATCAGTAATAGTGAATATACTAGTAATAATGAGTATATCAGTAATAGTGAGCATATCAGTAATAGTGAGTATATCAGTAATAGTGAGCATATCAGTAATAGTGAGTATATTATTAATAGTTTGTATCAGTAATAGTGAGTATATCAGTAATAGTGAGTATATTATTAATAATGAGTATATCAGTAATAGTGAGTATATCATTAATATTGTGTATATCAGTAATAGTGAGCATATCAGTAATAGTGAGTATACTAGTAATAGCGAGTATATCAGTAATAGTGATTATATCAGTAATAATTAGTATATCAGTAATAGTGAGTATATCAGTAATAGTGAATATACTAGTAATAATTAGTATATCAGTAATAGTGAGTATATCAGTAATAGTGAGTATACTAGTAATAATTAGTATATCAGTAATAGTGAGTATATCATTAATATTGTAATAGTATAGAGTATATATAGTGAGTATACTAGTAATAATGAGTATATCAGTAATAGTGAGTATATAATAATGAGTATTTCAGTAATAGTGAGTATATCAGTAATAGTGAGTATATCAGTAATAGTGAGTATATCAGTAATAGTGAGTATACTAGTAATAATGAGTATATTAGTACTATTACGGGTTGTGAGATGAGGAGAAGGTCGTGGACTCGGGCGCGAGATGGAGATGGAGACAGAAATAATCCTGATGTGTATTTATCCTGAATTTCCCTTTCGAGCCGTAATGATAGCTGTGTTTCCGTGGTTACACTGGAGAGAGAGAATAAGTATGGGTGTGAGGCGGAGGGGGAAACACCACACCATCCTGTGCTCACCTCACCACACACCCGTCATTATATGTGACATCACGGAGGGAGAGGGTGGAGCCAGAGATACATGAAGAGTATAAAAACTCTTAAACCACATCAACACACACACTCTAATACACTCACTAACAT
>JACRUU010000025.1:67500-70000 GCA_030449085.1 Kryptopterus vitreolus
GGGGGGTGCAGGGATGAGTGTGTGTTTGGGGGGTGCAGGGATGAGTGTGTGTTTGGGGGGTGCAGGGATGAGTGTGTGTTTGGGGGGTGCAGGGATGAGTGTGTGTTTGGGGGGTGCAGGGATGAGTGTGTGTTTGGGGGGTGCAGGGATGAGTGTGTGTTTGGGGGGTGCAGGGATGAGTGTGTGTTTGGGGGGTGCAGGGATGAGTGTGTGTTTGGGGGGTGCAGGGATGAGTGTGTGTTTGGGGGCAGGGATGAGGTGCAGGGATGGTGGGGGGTGCAGGGATGGAGTGTGTGTTTGGGGGGGTGCAGGGATGGAGTGTGTGTTTGGGGGGGTGCAGGGATGAGTGTGTGTTTGGGGGGGCAGGGATGAGTGTGTGTTTGGGGGGTGCAGGGATGAGTGTGTGTTTGGGGGGTGCAGGGATGAGTGTGTGTTTGGGGGGTGCAGGGATGAGTGTGTGTTTGGGGGGTGCAGGGATGAGTGTGTGTTTGGGGGGTGCAGGGATGAGTGTGTGTTTGGGGGGTGCAGGGATGAGTGTGTGTTTGGGGGGTGCAGGGATGAGTGTGTGTTTGGGGGGTGCAGGGATGAGTGTGTGTTTGGGGGGTGCAGGGATGAGTGTGTGTTTGGGGGGTGCAGGGATGAGTGTGTGTTTGGGGGGTGCAGGGATGAGTGTGTGTTTGGGGGGTGCAGGGATGAGTGTGTGTTTGGGGGGTGCAGGGATGAGTGTGTGTTTGGGGGGTGCAGGGATGAGTGTGTGTTTTGGGGGGGGTGCAGGGATGAGTGTTGTGTGTTTGGGGGGTGGCAGGGATGAGTGTGTGTTTGGGGGGTGCAGGGATGAGTGTGTGTTTGGGGGGTGCAGGGATGAGTGTGTGTTTGGGGGGTGCAGGGATGAGTGTGTGTTTGGGGGGTGCAGGGATGAGTGTGTGTTTGGGGGGTGCAGGGATGAGTGTGTGTTTGGGGGGTGCAGGGATGAGTGTGTGTTTGGGGGGGTGCAGGGATGGAGTGTGGGGAGTGTAGGGGATGGAGTGTGTGTTTGGGGGGTGCAGGGATGAGTGTGTGTTGGTGGGGGGTGCAGGGATGAGTGTGTGTTTGGGGGGTGCAGGGATGAGTGTGTGTTTGGGGGGGTGCAGGGATGAGTGTGTGTTTGGGGGGGGTGCAGGGATGAGTGTGTGTTTGGGGGGTGCAGGGATGAGTGTGTGTTTGGGGGGTGGTGCAGGGATGAGTGTGTGTTTGGGGGGTGCAGGGGGATGGAGTGTGGGGGGTGCAGGGATGGAGGTTTTACTGGGTCATCATAATGACAGGAGAAAGAACCTGTAGAAGGTGACTTCTGATTCTGAAATAAAGCATGAGAATCAGTTCCTGGTGTTCTGGCATATTTTCTAATCATATTCAACTCTTTTCTAGATCTTTCAGGTGCTCCTGGAATCCCTGGTGAACCCGGAGCCCCAGGCCCACCTGGCCCCCCTGGTCCCCCAGGAGTGAGTATGATGGGTCGAGAGGGACCAAGGGGACCTCCTGGACCACCTGGGCCATCAGGATATTCTGCACCTGGTAAATCTGGAAGCCCTGGTGCACCAGGAAAGCCAGGTGATAATGGAATGCCTGGGGAACGAGGACATACTGGACCTGTAGGACCCCAAGGGGCAAGAGGACCTCCAGGAGCCCCTGGAAGCCCAGGTCCGGCTGGCTTCTCTGCGTCTGGAAAACCAGGACCTCATGGCCTGCCTGGGGTAGCAGGGGCAAGAGGAGAGCCTGGCACAAAAGGACTTCCAGGAATTCCAGGTCTACCTGGACAGAAAGGTGAACCAGGTCATGGTGTGCAAGGACGACCTGGTGGACCTGGCCCAATGGGTCCAGCGGGTCCTCCTGGTCAGTCTGGTCAACCAGGTATTGGAAAGCCTGGTGCAACTGGATACCCTGGGGAACCAGGAAAGTCAGGTATGCCAGGTAGAGATGGGGCTCCAGGTCCCATGGGTGCACAAGGCCCAAAGGGACACACAGGTGCTCCGGGAATAGGTGCACCAGGTAAACCAGGTCAGAATGGTGCTCCAGGTTTGCCTGGTCCAATGGGACATAAAGGTTTGCCAGGACCATCTGGACAACCTGGAGCTCCTGGTATTTCCGGTGTTGGCAAACCTGGAGCACCTGGAATTCCAGGAAATAGAGGTGCATCTGGTAGTCCCGGTGCACCAGGCCAAAAGGGAGAGGCAGGTGCAATAGGTTTTACAGGGCATCCAGGTGCTGTTGGGCCTGCAGGTCCAACTGGTCGACAAGGTGATAGGGGATTTTCAGGAGAAACAGGTCCACAAGGACCTAAAGGTGATGCTGGTATTACTGGGGCACCTGGTGCAAAAGGTCAAAAGGGAGATCATGGACCACAGGGTTATACAGGCAAATCAGGTGTTCCAGGGGCATCAGGTCCACAAGGTCCTCCTGGAGCAACAGGATATCAGGGTCCCAAAGGTGAGCGAGGCTACACCGGGGCACCAGGCAGTCCAGG
>JACRUU010000025.1:75000-90000 GCA_030449085.1 Kryptopterus vitreolus
TACACTGTACACCTAACCTTAACACGCATACACACACACACACACATTTCATATATATATATAGATATATATATATATATATATATAGATAGATATACAAACTCACCAGAAGTCCCAGGTGTCTGGAGTCACATGTAAAAGATCCTTATCGTAGCCTTTATGCTCCAACCAAATATCGAGCAAAACTCTCATATATTAGCTGCACACACACACACACATGACACACACACACATACCACAAACCACACACCCACACAAACACAAATATGCACACACACAAAACACAAAGTTATTCCTTCTGATAATTCTGGTAATGTTCTTGGTAGTTGTAATGTTGAGATGATGGTGATGATAACGGCAATGATGACGAGGTGTGTGTGTGTGTGTGTGTGTACATATAACAGGATAATTATGTATCCTATAAAATATTTTACACCATCAGAAACCAATCAAAACCCATCACATTACCATCACCTCACCATCATCCACACCATCAAATCACCATCAACCTCACCATCAACATCACCACGATTAACCATATCTTCATCACACCATCAATCACCATAACCTCACCATCAACGTCACCTCACCATCACCTCACGATTACATCATCATATCATCATCACACCATCACATCACCATAACCTCACCATCAACATCACCTCACCATCAACATCAACATCACCATCACACCAACACATCACCATCCTCACCTCACCATCACCTCACGAATACCATCATATCATCATCTCACCATCACACCTCACCATCATCACATAACCTCACCAAGTCACCTCACGATTACCATCATCATTACATCACATCACCATCACATCACCATAACCTCACCATCACCTCACGATTACCATCATATCATCATCACACCATCACATCACCATAACCTCACCATCAACATCACAGTCACCTCACCATCACCTCACATCACCATCACATCACCATCCCACCATCACCTCACGATTACCATCATATCATCATCACAACATCACATCACCATCACATCACATCACCATCACATCACCATAACCTCACCATCAACATCACCTCACCATCACCTCACGACTACCATCATATCATCATCTCACCATCACATCACCATCACATCACCATCACTCACCATCACGTCACCTCACGATTACCATCATATCATCATCACACCATCACCTCACCATCACACCTCACCATAATCCTCACCATCAATCATCACCTCACCATCACCATCACATCAACATCACCATCAACACCAACCTCCCCACAACGGATCATATCCATCACACATCATCATCATCCCAACATACCATCACATCACCATCACATCACCATAATCACCTCACCATCAACGTCACCTCACGATTACCATCATATCATCATCACACCATCACATCACCAACCACATATCATCAGCACATCAACCAAACCGGCACACACACCATCACACCCCCCCCCACCACCCCCAAATCACCATCACATCACCATACCTCACCATAAGGTCACCACCTCACGATTACCATCCACACAGATCACACCATATCACCTCACCTCAACCTCACCCATCAACCATCACCTCACCATCACATCACCAACGCCCCAACAAAACTCACCATCACCACCCTCCTCACACATCAACATCACACCTCACCCTCACGTCACCTCATACTCATTAGCTCACCAACCATCACATCACCATCCATCACCATGACACACATCAACCTCACGATTACATCATATAAATCACATCACATCACTCACCATCACCTATCACATAACACCTCACACTCATCACATCATCACCTCACCATCACCATCATACCATCACACCATCACCATCACCATACCTCACACATCACCTCACCATCACCATCCTCACCATCAACCCCATCAAACATCACCATAACCTCACCATCAACAACGTCACCTCACGATTACCATCATATCATCATCACACCATCACATCACCATAACCTCACCATCACATCACGATGACCATCATATCATAAATCACACCATCACATCACCATCACATCACGCACCATCATCACCTCACCATCACCTCACGACTACCATCATATCATCATCATCACCATCACATCACCATCACATCACCATAAAGTCACCTCACATCATCATCATACATCACCATCATCACATCCACCACGATACCTCATCATCACATCACATCACATCAACATCACCATCACATCACCATCCATCACCATCACCTCACCATCAACATCCACCCTCAACCTCCCAAATCACCTCACAGTCACCATCACATCATCACCATCACCTCACGTCACTACCATCACACGCTCATCATCACATCACCATCACATCACCATCACATCACCATCACAATCACATCATTACCATCATCATTACCATCACATCACCATCACATCACCATAACCTCACCATCAACGTCACCTCACCATCACCTCACGACTACCATCATATCATCATCACACCATCACATCACCATCACCTCACCATCAACGTCACCTCACGATTACCATCATATCATCATCACACCATCACCTCACCATCACATCACCATAACCTCACCATCAACATCACCTCACCATCACCTCACACACCATCATATCAAGCACTAACTCACCATCACATCACATCACATCACGATCACATCAACATTACATCACCATCACCCAGTAAAAATGAAATCACAGTGCAGAACATTATTAACCCTGAGCTGCAATGCTGGACGTCTCGGCACACACACACACACACACACACACACACACACACACACACACACACACACACCTAGAAGATTTGTTTTGCACCTTACCATGATAATGATGATGATGATGATGATGATGATGCTTATGGCGCTTGTCTCACTGATGAGCATGATGATTATACATGGCTTATGGCGCTGTCTCACTCTGCAGCAGATATTAGTGTGTGTGTGTGTGTGTGTGTGTGTGTGTGTGTGGACTCACAATGCAGGTCTCCTTCAGATGGTAGCGGCAGAGTGTGTGATCCAGATCGAAGCCGATCACATCGCAGTCCTCCAGACTAAAAACCTCACTCATGGCTGATCAGCTTCTAATAACACACAGATCTGAGAGCTGTCCTACACACAGCCGCATTTGGCTCTCTCTCTCACACACACACACACACACACACACACACACACACACACTCAAATACATGCTCATACACACGCTGTCTCTCGCTCTCACACACACACATACACATACACACACGTGCGCGCGCGCGCCCGTTCCCGCGACGCACACCGGACTCACTGTGTGTACTGGAGATGTACATAATAACACAAGTGTGTTAGTGTTTGTGTAGCAGCGTTATAACGTGTAACGTGTGCCTCTGTTTTTTCATTCAAACATGTTTTGTGTTTACGGACTTCCGGGTTCGGGCTCAACTCACAGTCTACGCATGCGCGAACTGCGACAACGTTATCAATCCCGAGCAATACGTCATGCTCTCATTTGTGTAGTATTAACAGTAAGAGTGGGTATAACAGTAGGAGTGTGTATAACAGTGGGAGTGTGTATAACAGTGGGAGTGTGTATAACAGTGGGAGTGTGTATAACAGTGGGGTGTGTATAACAGTAGGGGTATAACAGTAGTGTGTATAACAGTGGGAGTGTGTATAACAGTAGGAGTGAGTGTAGTGTGTATAACAGTGGGAGTGTGTATAACAGTAGGAGTGTGTATAACAGTGGGAGTGTGTATAACAGTAGGGAGTGTGTATAACAGTGGGAGTGTGTATAACAGTAGGAGTGTGTATAACAGTAGGAGTGTGTATAACAGTGGGAGTGTGTATAAAAGTAGGAGTGTGTATAACAGTGGGAGTGTGTAGTAAGCAGGAGTGTGTATAACAGTGGGAGTGTGTAGTGTGTGTGTATAACAGTAGGAGTGTGTATAACAGTGGGAGTGTGTATAACAGTAGGGAGTGTGTATAAAAGTAGGAGTGTGTATAACAGTGGGAGTGTGTAAAAAGTAGGAGTGTGTATAACAGTGGGAGTGTGTATAACAGTAGGAGTGTGTATAACAGTGGGAGTGTGTATAACAGTAGGAGTGTGTATAACAGTGGGAGTGTGTATAACAGTAGGAGTGTGTATAACAGTGGGAGTGTGTATAAAAGTAGGAGTGTGTATAACAGTGGGAGTGTGTATAACAGTAGGATAACAGTGTGTATAACAGTGGGAGTGTGTATAACAGTAGGAGTGTGTATAACAGTGGTGTATAACAGTGTGTGTGTATAACAGTAGGGAGTGTGTATAACAGTGGGAGTGTGTATAACAGTAGTAGGAGTGTGTATAACAGTGGGAGTGTGTATAACAAGTAGGAGTGTGTATAACAGTGGGAGTGTGTATAACAGTATGAGTGTGTATAACAGTGGGAGTGTGTATAACAGTGGGAGTGTGTATAACAGTGGGAGTGTGTATAACAGGAGTGTGTATAACAGTGGGTGTGTATAACAGTGGGAGTGTGTATAACAGTAGGAGTGTGTATAACAGTGGGAGTGTGTATAACAGTAGGAGTGTGTATAACAGTGGGTGTGTATAACATAACAGTGTGTGTATAACAGTAGGAGTGTGTATAACAGTGGGAGTGTGTATAAAAGTAGGAGTGTGTATAACAGTGGGAGTGTGTATAAAAGTAGGAGTGTGTATAACAGTGGGAGTGTGTATAACAGTAGGAGTGGTGTGTATAACAGTAGGAGTGTGTATAACAGTGGGAGTGTGTATATACAGTGTGGAGTGTGTATAACAGTATGGAGTGTGTATAACAGTGGGAGTGTGTATAACAGTAGGAGTGTGTATAACAGTGGGAGTGTGTATAACAGTGGGAGTGTGTATAACAGTGGGAGGTGTAGTGTGTATAACAGTGGGAGTGTGTAGGAGTGTGTATAACAGTAGGAGTGTGTATAACAGTAGGAGTGTGTATAACAGTAAGATAACAGTGGGAGTGTATAACAGTAGGAGTGTGTATAACAGTATGTGTATAAAAGTGTGTGTATAACAGTAGGAGTGTGTATAACAGTATGAGTGTGTATAACAGTGGGAGTGTGTATAACAGTGTGTATAACAGGAGTGTGTATAACAGTGGGATAACAGTGGGAGTGTGTATAACAGTAGGAGTGTGTATAACAGTAGGGAGTGTGTATAACAGTAGGAGTGTGTATAACAGTAAGAGTGTGTATAACAGTAGGAGTGTTATAACATAACAGTAGGAGTGTGTATAACAGTATGAGGAGTGTGTATAACAGTAGGAGTGTGTATAACAGTAACAGTAGTGTGTAGTGGAGTGTGTATAACAGTGGGAGTGTGTATAAAAGTAGGAGTGTATAACAGTAGGAGTGTGCAACAGTGGGAGTGTGTAGTGTGTATAACAGTAGGAGTGTGTATAACAGTGGGAGTGTGTATAAAAGTGGAGTGTGTATAACAGTGGGAGTGTGTATAACAGTAGGAGTGTGTATAACAGTGGGAGTGTGTATAACAGTAGGAGTGTGTATAACAGTGGGAGTGTGTATAAAACAGTATGGAGTGTGTATAACAGTGGGAGTGTGTATAAAAGTAGGAGTGTGTATAACAGTGGGAGTGTGTATAAAAGTAGGAGTGTGTATAACAGTGGGAGTGTGTATAACAGTATGAGTGTGTATAACAGTGGGAGTGTGTATAACAGTAGGTGTGTATAACAGTGGGAGTGTGTATAACAGTAGGAGTGTGTATAACAGTGGGAGTGTGTATAACAGTAGGAGTGTGTATAACAGTAGGAGTGTGTATAACAGTAGGAGTGTGTATAACAGTGGGAGTGTGTATAACAGTAGGAGTGTGTATAACAGTAGGAGTGTGTATAACAGATAACAGTGGGAGTGTGTATAACAGTAGGAGTGTGTATAACAGTAGGGAGTGTGTATAACAGTAGTGTGTATAACAGTAGGAGTGTGTAAACAGTGGGGAGTGGATGTATGGAGTGTGTAACAGTGGGAGTGTGTATAACAGTGGGAGTGTGTATAACAGTAGGGGTGTGTGGGAGTGTGTATAACAGTGGGATAACGTGGGAGTGTATAACAGTGGGAGTGTGTATAACAGTGGGATAACAGTGGGAGTGTATAACAAGTGTGTATAACAGGAGTGTGTATAACAGTGGGTGTATAACAGTGGGAGTGTATAAAAGTGTGTATAACAGTATGAGTGTGTATAACAGTGGGAGTGTGTATAACAGTGGGAGTAGGAGTGTGTATAACAGTGGGAGTGTGTATAAAAGTAGGAGTGTGTATAACAGTGGGAGTGTGTATAAAAGTAGGAGTGTGTATAACAGTGGGAGTGTGTATAAAAGTAGGAGTGTGTATAACAGTGGGAGTGTGTATAAAAGTAGGAGTGTGTATAACAGTGGGAGTGTGTATAAAAGTATGGAGTGTGTATAACAGTGGGAGTGTGTATAACAGTAGGTGAGTGTGTATAACAGTGGGAGTGTATAAGTGTGTATAACAGTAGTGTGTATAACAGTAGGTGTATAACAGTGTGTGTATAACAGTGGGAGTGTGTATAAAAGTAGGAGTGTGTATAACAGTGGGAGTGTGTATAACAGTATGAGTGTGTATAACAGTGGGAGTGTGTATAACAGTATGAGTGTGTATAACAGTGTGGATAACAGTGTAACAGTAGGGGTAACAGTATAACAGAGTGTGTATAACAGTGGGAGTGTGTATAACAGTGGGATGAGTGTGTATAACAGTGGGAGTGTGTATAACAGTGGGAGGTGTGTAGGTGTATAACAGTGGGAGTGTGTGTGTATAACAGTGGGAGTGTGTAAAAGTGTGTATAACAGTAGGAGTGTGTATAACAGTGGGAGTGTGTATAACAGTGGGAGTGTGTATAACAGTAGGAGTGTGTATAACAGTGGGAGTGTGTATAAAAGTAGGAGTGTGTATAACAGTGGGAGTGTGTATAACAGTAGGAGTGTGTATAACAGTGGGAGTGTGTATAACAGTATGGGTGTATAACAGTGGGAGTGTGTATAACAGTGGGATGAGTGGGTGTATAACAGTGGGAGGTGTAGTGTGTATAACAGTATGAGTGTGTATAACAGTGGGAGTGTGTGTATAACAGTATGAGTGTGTATAACAGTGGGAGTGTGTATAACAGTGGGTGGGAGTGTGTATAACAGTATGGAGTGTATAACAGTAGGAGTGTGTATAACAGTGGGAGTGTGTATAAAAGTAGGAGTGTGTATAACAGTGGGAGTGTGTATAAAAGTAGGAGTGTGTATAACAGTGGGAGTGTGTATAACAGTAGGAGTGTGTATAACAGTGGGAGTGTGTATAACAGTGGAGTGTGTATAACAGTGGGAGTGTGTATAACAGTAGGAGTGTGTATAACAGTAGGAGTGTGTATAACAGTAGGGATAACAGTGTGTATAACAGTGGGAGTGTGTATAACAGTAGGAGTGTGTATAACAGTGGGAGTGTGTATAACAGTAGGAGTGTGTATAACAGTGGGTGTATAACAGTGTGTATAACAGTGGGATAACAGTGTGTATAACAGTGGGAGTGTGTATAACAGTAGGAGTGTGTATAACAGTGGGAGTGTGTATAACAGTGGGAGTGTGTATAACAGTGATAACAGTAGTGTGTATAACAGGAGTGTGTATAACAGTGGGAGTGTGTATAACAGTAGGAGTGTGTATAACAGTGGGAGTGTGTATAACAGTGGGATAACAGTGTGTGTATAAAAGTAGGAGTGTGTATAACAGTGGGAGTGTGTATAAAAGTAGGAGTGTGTATAACAGTGGGAGTGTGTATAAAAGTAGGAGTGTGTATAACAGTGGGAGTGTGTATAAAAGTAGGAGTGTGTATAACAGTGGGAGTGTGTATAAAAGTAGGAGTGTGTATAACAGTAGGTGTATAAAAGTAGGAGTGTGTATAACAGTGGGAGTGTGTATAACAGTGGGAGTGTGTATAACAGTGGGAGTGTGTATAACAGTAGGAGTGTGTATAACAGTGGGAGGTGTATAAAAGTGTGTATAACAGTAGGGATAAAAGTGTGTATAACAGTAGGAGTGTGTATAACAGTGGGAGTGTGTATAAAAGTAGGAGTGTGTATAACAGTGGGAGTGTGTATAACAGTAGGAGTGTGTATAACAGTGGGAGTGTGTATAACAGTAGGATAACAGAGTGTGTATAACAGTGGGAGTGTGTATAAAAGTAGGAGTGTGTATAACAGTGGGAGTGTGTATAACAGTAGGATAACAGTGTGTATAACAGTAGGAGTGGGTATAACAGTAGGAGTGTGTATAACAGTGGGAGTGTGTATAACAGTGTGCATAACAGTAGGAGTGTGTATAACAGTAGGAGTGTGTATAACAGTAGGAGTGTGGATAACAGTATGAGTGTGTATAACAGTGGGAGTGTGTATAACAGTATGAGTGTGTATAACAGTGGGAGTGTGTATAACAGTAGGAGTGTGTATAACAGTAGGGATAACAGTGTGTATAACAAGTAGGAGTGTGTATAACAGTGGGAGTGTGTATAACAGTGGGAGTGTGTATAACAGTAGGTGTAGTGTGTAACAGTAACAGTGGGAGTGTGTATAACAGTAGGAGTGTGTATAACAGTGGGAGTGTGTATAAAAGTAGTGTGAACAGTAGGAGTGTGATAACAGTGGGTATAACAGTAGGAGTGTGTATAACAGTAGGAGTGTGTATAACAGTGGGAGTGTGTATAACAGTAGGAGTGTGTATAAGTGTGTATAACAGTGGGAGTGTGTATAAAAGTAGGAGTGTGTATAACAGTAGTGTGTATAAAAGTAGGAGTGTGTATAACAGTGGGAGTGTGTATAAAAGTAGTGTGTATAACAGTGGGAGTGATGTGTGTATAACAGTGTGTATAACAGTGGGAGTGTGTATAAAAGTAGGAGTGTGTATAACAGTGGGAGTGTGTATATAACAGTAGGAGTGTGTATAACAGTGGGATAACAGTGGGAGTGTATAACAGTAGGAGTGTGTATAACAGTGGGAGTGTGTATAACAGTATAAGTAGGAGTGTGTATAACAGTAGGAGTGTGTATAACAGTAGGAGTGTGTATAACAGTGGGAGTGTGTATAACAGTAGGAGTGTGTATAACAGTAGTGTGTATAACAGTAGGAGTGTGTATAACAGTGGGAGTGTGTATAAAAGTAGGAGTGTGTATAACAGTGGGAGTGTGTATAACAGTAGGAGTGTGTATAACAGTGGGAGTGTGTATAACAGTAGGAGTGTGTATAACAGTGGGAGTGTGTATAACAGTGGGAGTGTGTATAACAGTAGGATAACAGTGTGTATAACAGTATGAGTGGAGTGTGTATAACAGTGGGAGTGTGTATAACAGTATGAGTGTGTATAACAGTGGGAGTGTGTATAACAGTATGAGTGTGTATAACAGTGGGAGTGTGTATAACAGTAGGAGTGGTATAACAGTATGTGTAACAGTAGGAGTGTGTATAACAGTGGGAGTGTATAACAGTGTGTATAACAGTAGGAGTGTGTATAACAGTGGGAGTGTGTATAACAGTAGGTGTGTGTATAACAGTGGGAGTGTGTATAAAAGTAGGAGTGTGTATAACAGTAGGTGTGTAGGAGTGTGTAACAGTGGGAGTGTGTATAACAGTGGGTGTATAACAGTGGGAGTGTGTATAAAAGTAGGAGTGTGTATAACAGTGGGAGTGTGTATAAAAGTAGGAGTGTGTATAACAGTGGGAGTGTGTATAACAGTAGTGTGTATAACAGGAGTGTGTATAACAGTGGGAGTGTGTATAACAGTAGGAGTGTGTATAACAGTAGGTGAGTGTGTATAACAGTGGTGTATAACAGTGGTGTGTATAACAGTAGGAGTGTGTATAACAGTATGAGTGTGTATAACAGTGGGAGTGTGTATAACAGTATGGGTGTGTATAACAGTGGGAGTGTATAACAGTGAGTGTGTATAACAGTGGGAGTGTGTATAACAGTATGGTGTGTATAACAGTGGGAGTGTGTATAACAGTAGGAGTGTGTATAACAGTGGGATAACAGTGTGTATAACAGTAGTGTGTAGTGTGTATAACAGTGGGAGTGTGTATAACAGTATGTGTAGTGTGTGTGTATAACAGTGGGAGTGTGTATAACAGTAGGTGTGTATAACAGTGGGAGTGTGTATAACAGTGGGTGTGTATAACAGTGTGTGTATAAAAGTAGGAGTGTGTATAACAGTGGGAGTGTGTATAAAAGTAGGAGTGTGTAACAGTGGGAGTGTGTATAACAAGTAGGAGTGTGTATAACAGTGGGAGTGTGTATAACAGTAGGAGTGTGTATAACAGTGGGAGTGTGTATAACAGTAGGAGTGTGTATAACAGTGGGAGTGTGTATAACAGTAGGAGTGTGTATAACAGTGGGAGTGTGTATAAAAGTAGGAGTGTGTATAACAGTGGGAGTGTGTATAAAAGTAGGAGTGTGTATAACAGTGGGAGTGATAAAAGTGGAGTGTATAACAGTGGGAGGTGTATAACAGTAGGTGTGTATAACAGTGGGAGTGTGTATAACAGTAGGAGTGTGTATAACAGTGGGAGGTGTATAACAGTGGGAGTGTATAACAGTGGGAGTGTGTATAACAGTACAGTGGAGTGTGTATAACAGTGTGTATAACAGTGGGATAACAGTGTGTATAACAGTAGGAGTGTGTATAACAGTGGGAGTGTGTATAACAGTGGTGTGTATAACAGTAGTGTGTATAACAGTGGGTGTATAACAGTGTGTGTATAACAGTGGGAGTGTGTATAACAGTATGAGTGTGTATAACAGTGGGAGTGTGTATAACAGTAGGAGTGTGTATAACAGTGGGAGTGTGTATAACAGTAGGAGTGTGTATAACAGTGGAGTGTGTATAACAGTGGGAGTGTGTATAACAGTGGGGGTGTGTATAACAGGAGTGTGTATGCAACCTGATTTAAATATAAATAAATCTAAATCTGAATTGAATTATTTGAATCTGATGCATGCAGCAACTGGAAGGCAGTGGATGTAGTGCAGTAGTGTATTGTGGGTGAACTCTGGCAGGTTGGAGCAGGTGGAATGGGTGCAGCAGTGTGGTGGTGTGGGAGAATTTGGGCAGGGTGGAGTGGGTAGAGCTGGTGGAGCAGTAATGTGGTGTAAGAGAATTTGGGCACGGTGGAGCGGGTGCAGCAGTGTGGTGGTGGAGAATGGGCAGGTGGAGTGGGTAGAGTGGTGGAGCAGTAATGTGGTGAGAAATTGGGCAGGGTGGAGCAGGGGTGGAGCTGGTGGTAGTTGTTTGTAGCTGGGCACGGTAGGAGCGGGTGCACAGTGTCGGAGAATGAATGGGGGGCAGGGTGGAGTGGGTAGAGCTGGTGGAGCAGTAGGGTGGTGTAAGAGAATTTAGGCAGGGTGGAGCGGGTGTAGCAGTGGGGTGGTGTAGGAGAACTTGGGCAGGGTGGAGCTGGTGGAGCAGTCGGGTCGTGTAGGTCAACTCAGGCAGGGTGGTGTAGGAGAACTCGACCAGGGTGGAGTGGGTGGAGCAGTGGGGTGGTGTAGGAGAACTTGAGCAGGGTGGAGTGGGTGGAGCAGTGGGGGTGGTGTAGGAGAAACTCGGGCTGGCAGGGTGGAGTGGGTGGAGCAGGTGGGTGGGTGGAGCAGTGTGGTGTAGGAGAACTTGGACAGGGTGGACAGGTGGAGCAGGTGGAGGTGGGTGGAGCAGTGGGGTGGTGTAGGAAAAACTCAGGCAGGGTGGTGTAGGAGAAACAGGGGGATGGGGAGCATGGTGGAGCAGGTGGAGTGGGTGGAGCAGTGGGGTGGTGTAGGAGAACTCGGGCAGGGTGGAGTGGGTGGAGCAGTGGGGTGGTGTAGGAGAACTCGGGCAGGTTGGTAGACAGTGGATGTGCGGGAGCAGTGGGTGGTGTAGGAGAACTCGGGCAGGGTGGTGGAGCGGGTGGAGTGGATGGAGCAGTGGGATGGTGTAGGAAACCTCGGGCAGGGTGGTGGTGGAGCAGGTGGAGTGGATGGAGCAGTGGGGTGGTGTAGGAGAACTCGGGCATGGAGTGGAGCAGGGTGGAGTGGGTGGAGCAGTGGGGTGGTGTAGGAAAACTCGGGCAGGGTGGAGCAGGTGGGTGGAGTGGGTGGAGCAGTGGAGTGGTGTGGAAGAATTTGGGCAGGGTGGAGTGGGTAGAGCTGGTGGAGCAGTAGGGTGGTGTAAGATAATTTGGGCAGGGTGGAGCGGGTGCAGCAGTGGAGTGGTGTAGGAGAACACTCGGGCAGGGTGGAGACAGGTGGAGTGGTAGAGCAGTGGGGTGGTGTAGGAGAACTTGGGCAGGGTGGATGCAGGGGTGGAGCAGTGGGGTGGTGGTGTAGGACATCTGGGGCAGGGTGGAGCAGGTGGAGCAGTGGGGAGGTGTAAGACATCTGGAGCAGGGTGGAGAGGGTGGAGCAGTGGGGTGGTGTAGGAGAACTCGGGCAGGGTGGAGTGGGTGGAGCAGTGGGGTGGTGTAGGAGAACTCGGGCAGGGTGGAGTGGGTGGAGTGGGTGGAGGAGAACAGCAGGGTCGGGTGGAGCACTGTGGTGTAAGGACAACTCGGGCAGGGTGGAGCTGGGTGGAGCAGTTGGGTGGGGTGGTGTAGGACAACTCGGGCAAAGTAGGCGGGTGGAGGTGGTGGGTGGAAACGGGCAGGGTGGAGGTTGGAGTGGAGTTGGAGCAGTGGGGTGGTGTAGGAGAAGGGTACTCGGGCAGGGTGGAGCGGGGGCAGCAGTGGGGTGGGTAGGAGAATGGGTGGGTGGAGTGGGTAGAGCTGGTGGAGCAGTAGGGTGGTGTAAGATCATTTGGGCAGGGTGGAGCGGGTGCAGCAGTGGGGTGGTGTAGGAGAACTCGGGCAGGGTGGAGCAGTCGGGTGGTGTAGGAGAACTCGGGCAGGGTGGAGTGGGTGGAGCAGTCGGGTGGTGTAGGAGAACTCGGGCAGGGTGGAGTGGGTGGAGTGGGTGGAGCAGTCGGGTGGTGTAGGAGAACTCGGGCAGGGTGGAGTGGGTGGAGCAGTCGGGGGGTGTAGGAGAACTCGGGCAGGGTGGAGGGTGGAGTGGGTGGAGTGGGTGGAGCAGTCGGGTGGTGTAGGAGAACTCGGGCAGGGTGGATTGGTGGGTGGGTGGAGTGGGTGGAGCAGTCGGGTGGTGTAGGAAAACTCGGGCAGGGTGGAGTGGGTGGAGCTCGGGCTCGGTCAGGGTGGATTGTGGGTGGTGGAGTGGGTGGAGCAGTGGGGTGGTGTAGGAGAACTCGGGCAGGGTGGGTGGAGTGGGTTGGAGTGGTGGAGTGGTGGAGTGGGGGAGTGGTGGAGTGGGGGAGTGGAGGAGTGGAGGAGTGAGGGAGTGAGGGAGTGGGGGAGTGGTGGAGTGGGCAGGTGGAGGGTGGTGTAGGAGAGGAGAACTGGGGCAGGTTGGAGTGGGTGGAGCAGTGGGGTGGTGTAGGAGAGACGGGTCGGGCAGTGTGGAGTGGGTGGAGTGGGTGGAGCAGTCGGGTGGAGTCGTTGGGTGGAGTGGGTGAGCAATATTTGGTTTTTTTTCAAGGTATCGTATTGAAGTTATAAATTCCAGTATGGTGACAACATTAGCATGTGGTTATTAAAATTATTCCCCCTGTAAACAAACCTAATGTTATTGTTATTATTATTATTGTTATTATTATTATTATTATTATTATTATTATTAAATGGTTTTAACAAAATTAATAAATTATTAAATCATATACAAACGTGAGCAAATTTGTTATTCATTCTAATAATACTATTTATAGAACATTCCTCTGTTTACTACACTCTATAAACACACACACACACACACACACACACACACACACACACACACACACACACACACACACACACAGAGATTTGTGTTTGTTGACAGAACGAGTTTTTTAAATGGTTTAGATGACACGTGCGTTACTGGGTGATCTGAACATTCCGTGTGTGTGTGTGTGTGTGTGTGTGTGTGTGTGTGTGGTGTGTGTGTGTGTGTGTGTGTGTGAGATCACCTGAACAGGTACAGCCTGTTTTTGTAGTTCCGAGTTTCACCTCCTTTTCTTGTGACTCATCAGGAACTTCAGACACTTTAACGGGAAGTAATAAAGTTCTGGAGTCTCGCGCGCACCGGTTCCGGTCCGTTTGGGCGCGCGCGCTGCACAGACGCTCGTGCGTGTCTCAGAGTGAGAAATCACAACCACCGCGAACACAGCGCGCGCTGTCCGGAACCGAGCCCGTGTGATCCACAGCTGTTTGTTTGTTTGTTTGTTTGTTTGTTTGTTTGTTTGTTTGTGGCCATGATGGCCGCGGAGCTGAAAGATCGTATAGTCGCTTGCTGCGCGAGTGCGTGCGCGTGTTTCCGGGAGAAGTCCGCCGGGGAGCGGGAGCAGGACTCGGTGGTGATCCCGAATTTGCACGCCAGTGAGCGGAGACTTTCCCCCGCTGTCCCCGCTGTCCCCGCTGTCCCCGACACGCGCAGCCCGGCGATGTGCACGGCGCTGTGGGATTACGACTCGCGCACTGACGAGGACCTGAGTTTCCGCGCGGGGGATCGGCTGGAGGTTCTGGACCGGACCCACCCGGACTGGTGGTTCGCACGCGCGCTGACTGGGACGTGTGCGCGCAGCCAGGGTTACATCCCAGCCAACCATGTAGCACCACTCCAGAGCCTGCACGCGGAGAGGTGACATTTCCTCTCCTCCTTCTTCTCCTCCTTCTCCTCCTCATCCTTCTTCTGCTTCTTCTTCTCCTCCTTCTCCTCCTTCATCATCTTCTTCTGCTTCTTCTCCTCCTTCATCATCTTCCTCTCCTCCTTCTTCTCCTCCTCCTCCTTCTCCTTCCTCATCCTTCTCTTCTCTTTCTCCTCCTCATCCTTCTCCTCTTCTCCTCCTTCTTCCTCTCTCCTTCATCTCTTCTGCTTCTTCTCCTCCTTCATCATCTCTTCTTCTTCTGCTTCTT
>JACRUU010000025.1:95000-97500 GCA_030449085.1 Kryptopterus vitreolus
GACTGTGTGTCCAACTCACACAACCCTGCAGGAAGGTACACACTCTACACACACACACTACACACTACACACACTACACACTACACACACACACACACACACACTACAACACTACACACTCTGACACTACACACTACACACACACATACACACCACACACACCACATATAGCACGACACACACACTACACACACTACACACTACACACTATACACTACACACACTATACACTACACACTATACACTATACACTACACACACACACACTATACACTACACACCAAACACACTACACTACACACACACTACAACACACTACACACACACTACACACTACACACTACACACACTATACACTACACACTATACACACTACACTACACACTACACACCAAACACACTACACACACACTATACACTACACACTACACACACACACACATACAACACTACCACACACACACAAACACACGACACTACACACACACTACACAACTACACACACACACACTACACTACACACTATACACACACTACACACTACAAACACACTACATACACACACACTACACACTACACACTACACACTACACATACACACTACACCTATACTATACACTACACACTATACACTACACTATACACTACTACACACTACACTACACTATACACACTATACACTACACACACACACTACACACTACACACATACACACATACACACTATACACACATACACTACACACTACACACTACACACACTACACACTACACACCTATACACTATACACACACACACTACACACTATACACCTACTACACACACACTATACACTACACACTATACACACTACACTACACACTACACACACTATACACTAACACACTATACAACTACACACACTACACACTAGACACTATACACTATAATACACACTATACACTAGACAACACTACACACGATACACTACTATAACACTACACTACACTACACGAGACACTACATACACGACACTACGACACGCGATACACTACACACACACACACACACACACTACACACAACACACTAGACACACAACACTACACACACTATACACACTACACTAACACACTACACACTACACGACCAAACACACTACAGACACAAACACACGACACACACACACTACACAACTACAAACACTAAACACACCACTACACACTACTACACTACACACACTAGACACATACACTACACACTAAACACACTACACTACACATTATACACACACTAAACACACTAAACACACTACACTACACACTAAACACATTACACTACACACTAACACACTACACTACACACTACACACATCGACACTACACAGGTAAACACTTTACACTACACAACTATACACACTATACAATACACACACTAAACTACACACTACACTACACACTACACTACACACTAAACACACTACACTACACACACTACACACATACACTACAATACACTACACACATACACACAACAGCACTATACACGTACACTACATACACTACACACACACACACACATACACTACACACACTATACACTATACACACTACACACATACACTAACACACTAACACTACACACTACACTACACACTACACTACACACACTACACTAACACACTACACACTACACACTACACTACACACACACACACTACACTACACACACACACTATACACACTACACACACTACACACTATACGATACACACACTACACTACACTACACACTAAACACACTACACACACCTACACACTACACACCACTACACACTACACACACTACATACACTACACACTATACACACTAGACACTCTACACTACACACACTACACACACTACACTACTACACTATACACTACACACACTACACACACCCACACTACACACACATAATTATACATAACACTACAACACATAACAAGCACTACACACTACCACACACTATACACACTACACACTCTACACACACTATACACACACTATACACTACACACTACTACACTACACACTATACACACACACTACACACACACTACACACACTACACACCCTACACACACTACAACACTACCCTACACCTACATACACTATACACTACACACTACACACTATACACACTACACTACACTACACACACACTACACACTACACACTACACACACACTACACCACACACTAAAGACACTACACTACACACTACACACACTACACACTACACACACACTTATACACACTACACACTACACACACTATACACACACTACACACATACACACACTACACTACACTACACTACACTACACTACACTACACAACTACACACTACACTACACTACACTACAACACACTACACACTACACACTACACTACACTACACTACACACTACACACTAAACACTACACACTACACTACACACACTAAACACACTACACTACACATACACACTACACTGTA
>JACRUU010000025.1:105000-112500 GCA_030449085.1 Kryptopterus vitreolus
ACCATCTCTCACATCTCTCACATCTCTCACATCTCTCACCATCTCTCACATCTCTCACAGGTCTCACATCTCACATCTCTCACATCTCTCACATCTCTCACATCTCTACATCTCTCACTCTCATCTCTCACATCTCTCACATCTCTCACATCTCTCACAATCTCTCACCATCTCTCACATCTCTCACATCTCTCACATCTCTCACAGGTCTCTCACATCTCTCACATCTCTCACTCTCATCTCTCACATCTCTCACCTCATCTCTCACTCTCACCATCTCTCACATCTCTCACATCTCTCACCTCACATCTCTCACCATCTCTCACATCTCTCACATCTCTCACATCTCTCACCATCTCTCTCACCATCTCTCACATCTCTCACCATCTCTCACTCATCTCTCACATCTCTCACATCTCTCACATCTCTCACATCTCTCACATCTCTCACATCTCTCACCTCTCATCTCTCACATCTCTCACCACCATCTCTCACATCATCTCTCACATCTCTCACATCTCTCACATCTCTCACATCTCTCACATCTCTCACCATCTCTCACCATCTCTCACATCTCTCACATCTCTCACATCTCTCACATCTCTCACCATCTCTCACATCATCATCTCTCACATCTCTCACATCTCTCATCTCTCACCATCTCTCACATCTCTCACATCTCTCACCATCTCTCACATCTCTCACATCTCTCACCATCTCTCACATCTCTCACATCTCTCACCATCTCTCACATCTCTCACATCTCTCTCACCATCTCTCACACATCTCTCACATCTCTCACTCTCTCACCATCTCTCACATCTCTCACATCTCCCACTCTCACCATCTCTCACATCTCTCACATCTCTCACATCTCTCACATCTCTCACATCTCTCACATCTCTCACATCTCTCACATCTCTCACATCTCTCACCATCTCTCTCTCACATCTCTCACATCTCTCACATCTCTCTCATCACATCTCTCACATCTCTCACATCTCTCACATCTCTCACCTCATCTCTCACATCTCTCACATCTCTCACATCTCTCACATCTCTCACATCTCTCACATCTCTCACATCTATCACATCTCACATCTCTCACATCTCTCTCCATCATCTCTCCATCTCACATCTCTCACATCTCTCACATCTCTCACATCTCACCATCTCTCACATCTCTCACATCTCACTCTCTCACATCTCTCACACACTCTCACCTCTCTCATCTCTCACATCTCTCACATCTCACATCTCTCACATCTCTCACCATCTCACCATCTCTCACATCTCTCACCTCTCATCTCTCACATCTCTCACATCTCACCATCTCTCACATCTCTCACATCTCACATCTCTCACATCTCTCACCTCTCATCTCTCACATCTCTCACATCTCTCACATCTCTCACCATCTCTCACCATCTCATCTCTCACATCTCTCACATCTCTCACATCTCTCACATCTCTCACATCTCTCACCATTTCTCACATCTCTCACATCTCTCACCATTTCTCACATCTCTCACATCTCTCACCATTTCTCACATCTCTCACATCTCTCACATGTCTCACATCTCTCACATCTCTCACTCTCACATCTCTCACTCATCTCTCACATCTCTCACCATCTCTCACATCATCTCTCACATCTCTCACCATCTCTCACATCTCTCACATCTCTCACCATCTCTCACATCTCTCACATCTCTCACATCTCACATCTCTCACATCTCTCACCATCTCTCACATCTCTCACATCTCTCACATCTCTCACATCTCACCATCTCACATCTCTCACATCTCTCACATCTCTCACATCTCTCACATCTCACATCTCTCTCTCTCACATCTCTCACATCTCTCACATCTCTCACATCTCTCACATCTCTCACCATCTCTCACCATCTCTCACCATCTCTCACATCTCTCACATCTCACATCTCTCACCTCTTATCTCTCACCTCTCTCACATCTCTCTCTCACATCTCTCACATCTCTCACCATCTCTCACCATCTCTCACATCTCTCACATCTCTCACATCTCTCACCATCTCTCACATCTCTCACATCTCTCACATCTCTCACCATCTCTCTCACATCTCTCACATCTCTCACATCTCTCACATCTCACCATCTCTCACCTCTCATCTCTCACCATCTCTCACATCTCTCACATCTCTCACATCTCTCACCATCTCTCACCATCTCTCACCATCTCTCACATCTCTCACATCTCTCACATCTCTCACATCTCTCACATCTCTCACATCTCTCATCATCATCTCTCACATCTCTCACATCTCTCACATCTCACATCTCTCACATCTCTCACATCTCTCACATCTCTCACATCTCTCACATCTCACACTCATCTCTCACATCTCTCACATCTCTCACATCTCTCACCTCTCATCTCTCACATCTCTCACATCTCTCACATCTCTCACATCTCACATCTCTCATCTCTCACATCTCTCACACTATCATCTCTCACATCTCTCACATCTCTCACATCTCTCACATCTCACATCTCTCACATCTCTCACATCTCTCACCATCTCTCACATCTCTCACATCATCTCTCACATCTCTCACATCTCTCACATCTCTCACATCTCTCACATCTCTCACCATCTCTCACATCTCTCACATCTCTCACATCTCTCACATCTCTCACATCTCTCACATCTCATCTCACATCTCTCACCATCTCTCACATCTCACATCTCTCTCTCACATCTCTCACCATCTCTCACATCTCTCACATCTCTCACATCTCTCACATCTCTCACATCTCTCACATCTCTCACATCTCTCACATCTCTCACATCTCTCACATCTCTCACATCTCTCACCATCTCTCACATCTCTCACCATCTCTCACATCTCTCACATCTCTCACATCTCTCACATCTCTCACATCACCACATCTCATCTCTCACATCTCTCACATCTCTCACATCTCTCACATCTCTCACCTCTCATCTCACATCTCTCACCATCTCTCACATCTCACATCTCTCACATCTCACATCTCACATCTCTCACCATCTATCACATCTCTCACATCTCTCACATCTCTCACATCTCTCACATCTCTCACATCTCTCACATCTCTCACATCTCTCACTCTCACATCTCTCACATCTCTCACATCTCTCACCATCTCTCACATCTCTCACATCTCTCACCATCTCTCACATCTCTCACATCTCTCACATCTCTCACATCTCTCACATCTCTCACCATCTCTCACATCTCTCACATCTCTCACATCTCTCTCTACATCTCTCACATCTCTCACATCTCACATCTCTCACATCTCTCACATCTCACATCTCTCACATCTCTCTCTCACATCTCTCTCTCACATCTCTCACATCTCTCACCATCTCTCACATCTCTCACAACTCTCACCATCTCTCACATCTCTCACCATCTCTCACATCTCTCACATCTCTCACATCTCTCACATCTCTCACATCTCTCACATCTCTCACATCTCTCACCATCTCTCACCATCTCTCACATCTCTCACCATCTCTCACATCTCTCACATCTCTCACCATCTCTCACATCTCTCACATCTCTCACCATCTCTCACATCTCTCACATCTCTCACATCTCTCACATCTCTCACATCTCTCACCATCTCTCACATCTCTCACATCTCTCACATCTCTCACATCTCACATCACATCTCTCACATCTCTCATCTCTCACATCTCTCACATCTCTCACATCTCTCACATCTCTCTCACATCTCTCACATCTCTCACCATCTCTCACCATCTCTCACATCTCTCACATCTCTCACATCTCTCACATCTCTCACCATTTCTCACATCTCTCACATCTCTCACATCTCTCACATCTCTCACATCTCACATCTCTCACATCTCTCACATCTCTCACATCTCACATCACATCTCTCACATCTCTCACATCTCTCACATCTCTCACATCTCTCACATCTCTCACATCTCTCACATCTCTCACATCTCTCACATCTCTCACATCTCTCACATCTCACATCACACATCTCTCACCATCTCTCACATCTCTCATCTCTCACATCTCTCACATCTCTCACATCTCTCACATCTCTCACATCTCTCACATCTCACATCTCTCACATCTCTCACATCTCTCACCATCTCTCACATCTCTCACATCTCTCACATATCTCTCACATCTCTCACATCTCTCACATCTCTCACATCTCTCACATCTCTCACATCTCTCACATCTCTCACCATCTCTCACATCTCTCACATCTCTCACATCTCTCACATCTCACATCACATCTCTCACATCTCTCATCACATCTCTCACCATCTCTCACATCTCTCACCATCTCTCACATCTCTCACATCTCTCACATCTCACATCTCTCACATCTCTCACATCTCTCACATCTCTCACATCTCTCACACTCTCATCTCTCACCATCTCTCACATCTCTCACATCTCTCACCATCTCTCACATCTCTCACCTCTCTCACATCTCTCACCATCTCACATCTCTCACATCTCTCACATCTCTCACATCTCTCACATCTCTCACATCTCTCACCATCTCTCACATCTCTCACATCTCTCACATCTCTCATCTCTCACATCTCTCACATCTCTCACCATCTCTCACATCTCTCACATCTCACATCTCTCACATCTCTCACATCTCTCACATCTCTCACATCTCTCACATCTCTCACATCTCACATCTCTCACATCTCTCACCATCACATCTCTCACATCTCTCACCATCTCTCACATCTCTCACATCTCTCACCTCATCTCTCACCATCTCTCACCATCTCTCACATCTCTCACATCTCTCTCTCACATCCTCTCACCTCTCATCTCTCACCATCTCTCACATCTCTCACCATCTCTCACATCTCTCACATCTCTCACATCTCTCACATCTCTCACATCTCTCACATCTCTCACATCTCTCACATCTCTCACCATCTCTCACAGGTCTCACATCTCACATCTCTCACATCTCATCTCACATCTCTCACATCTCTCACATCTCTCACATCTCTCACACCATCTCACATCTCACATCTCTCACATCTCTCACATCTCTCACATCTCTCACATCTCTCACATCTCTCACTCTCTCACATCTCTCACATCTCTCACCATCTCTCACATCTCTCACATCTCTCATCTCTCACCATCTCTCACATCTCTCACATCTCTCACATCTCTCACCATCTCTCACATCTCTCACATCTCTCACCACCATCTCTCTCACATCTCTCTCTCACATCTCTCACATCTCTCACATCTCTCACCATCTCTCACATCTCTCACATCTCTCACATCTCTCACCATCTCTCACATCTCTC
This sequence comes from Kryptopterus vitreolus, assembly GCA_030449085.1. Lineage (NCBI taxonomy): Eukaryota > Metazoa > Chordata > Actinopteri > Siluriformes > Siluridae > Kryptopterus > Kryptopterus vitreolus. Next base: position 110,370 of record JACRUU010000025.1, read on the forward strand.
ACATCTCTCACCATCTCACCATCTCTCACCATCTCTCACACCTCTCACATCTCTCACATCTCTCACATCTCTCACATCTCTCACATCTCACATCTCTCACATCTCTCACATCTCTCACATCTCTCACATCTCTCACCATCTCTCACATCTCTCACATCTCTCACATCTCTCACATCTCTCACATCTCTCACATCTCTCACATCTCTCACATCTCTCACATCTCTCACTCACATCTCTCACATCTCACACATCTCACCATCTCTCACCATCTCTCACATCTCTCACATCTCTCACATCTATCACATCTCTCACATCTCTCACATCTCTCACATCTCTCACATCTCTCACATCTCTCACATCTCTCACCATCTCTCACATCTCTCACCATCTCTCACAATCTCTCACATCTCTCATCTCACTCACATCTCTCACATCTCTCACATCTCTCACATCTCTCACATCTCTCACATCTCTCACATCTCTCACATCTCTCACATCTCTCTCACATCTCTCACCTCTCTCACATCTCTCACATCTCTCACATCTCTCACATCTCTCACATCTCTCATCTCTCACCTCTCTCTCTCACATCTCTCACATCTCTCACCATTTCTCACATCTCTCACATCTCTCACCATTTCTCACATCTCTCACATCTCTCACATCTCACATTTCTCACATCTCTCACATCTCTCACATCTCTCACATCTCTCACATCTCTCACATCTCTCACATCTCTCACATCTCACATCTCTCACCATCTCTCACATCTCTCACATCTCACATCACATCTCTCACATCTCTCACATCTCTCACCACTCTCATCTCTCACATCTCTCACATCTCTCACATCTCTCACATCTCTCACCTCTCACATCTCTCACATCTCACATCTCTCACATCTCTCACATCTCTCACACATCTCACATCTCTCACATCTCTCACATCTCACTCTCACCATCTCTCACATCTCTCACATCTCTCTCATCACATCTCTCACATCTCACATCTCTCACCATCTCTCACATCTCTCACCATCTCTCACATCTCTCACAACTCTCACATCTCTCACATCTCTCACATCTCTCACATCTCTCACATCTCTCACATCTCTCTCACCATCTCTCACATCTCTCACATCTCTCACATCTCACCATCTCTCACATCTCTCACATCTCTCACCATCTCTCACATCTCTCACATCTCTCACATCTCTCACATCTCTCACATCTCTCACATCTCTCACATCTCTCACATCTCTCACCATTTCTCACATCTCTCACATCTCTCACCATCTCTCACATCTCTCACATCTCTCACATCTCTCATCTCTCACATCTCTCACATCTCTCACATCTCTCACATCTCTCACATCTCTCACCATCTCTCACATCTCTCACATCTCTCACATCTCTCACATCTCTCACATCTCTCACATCTCTCACATCTCTCACATCTCTCACATCTCTCACATCTCACATCTCTCACATCTCTCACATCTCTCACATCTCTCACCATCTCTCACATCTCTCACATCTCTCACATCTCTCACATCTCTCACATCTCTCATCTCTCACATCTCTCACATCTCTCACATCTCTCATCTCTCACATCTCTCACATCTCTCACATCTCTCACACACTCTCTCACCACATCTCTCACACTCTCTCTCTCATCTCTCACCATCTCTCACATGTCTCACCATCTCTCATTATCTCTTCTAATCTTACAGAGGGGGAGTGCTTCGTACCACAGCGGACACTCCCCGCCCTATGAGCAGTTTGGTTGAGGCGAAGCAGCGTGAGCAGCGTGGGGGCGGAGTTGGTAGAGGACACCTGGTGCAGCAGCTTCCACACGCCATCATCGTTGGAGTGAGGAAAGGAGGAACTCGAGCTCTGCTGGAGATGCTGGACCTGCACCCCACCGTGGTCACGGCCTCCCAGGAAGTGCACTTCTTTGACAGTGATGAGAATTATGGGCGGGGCTTCAGCTGGTACCGCAGCCGCATGCCACACTCCCTGATCCATCACGTGACTATTGAGAAAAGCCCCGCCTACTTTACCACAGAGGTGGTTCCGGAACGGATCTTCAGAATGAACGCGTCCGTGAAGCTGCTGGTGATCGTGCGCGA
>JACRUU010000025.1:117500-132500 GCA_030449085.1 Kryptopterus vitreolus
CACCCACACACACACACACACACACACACACACACACACAGGCTCTCTCGGTCGGAGGATCATGGCGTTTTCTCTGCACGGTGCGGTGAAGAAGAAAGTCTGTTATTATTATGACGGTGAGATGTTTCTCCTCATTACACGGTGCGGTTAGCTATTAGCCTAGCTTAGCTTTATACAGCCAACAAAGCGGTGCTTTCATCCCGCTCGAGTTTCGAAAAGATTATCAGCGATTTGTCAGAATAGCTGTCAATCACAGATTCAGCCATTCCAGATTCAGAAAGGTGTTGGTTTTAGCCAATCCGAGCGCTGAGGGCGGGGTCTGTGTCAGTACGCGTAGGGAAAAACATCGTTAGCGGAAAGTCTTTGATGTTTAATAGGAGAAATAATAGAAAGTAAAATGAAATTAAAAGTTTTCTTCAAGTTATTTATAGTAATAACAACAACAAAATCAACATCAATAATAATGATAGTAATGATTATTAATTTTGGGAGGCTTAACATTTTTTGGGTGTCCTTAAGGAGGTAAAAGCACCAGACTGTGTGTACTGTTAGCATTATGCTAAAGCTAATAGGTCATTCTGCGTCATAGACCCCAGTAAACAAACAAATAAACACACACACAATTATATATATATATATATATATATATATATATATATATATATATATATATATATAATGTATGTAATATCTTTCTGTTGTGTGTGTGTGTGTGTGTGTGTGTGTGGTGTTTGTTACAGGTATAGGGAATTATTATTATGGACAGGGTCACCCCATGAAGCCTCACAGAATCCGAATGACTCACAACCTGCTGCTGAACTATGGCCTGTACCGCAAAATGGAGATCTACGTCAGTGAGCGCACACAGCACACACACACACACACACACTTCTATTTATCTTTCTGAAATGTTTTTGTGTGTGTGTGTGTGTGTGTGTACAGAGACCTCACAAAGCAACGGCAGATGAAATGACAAAGTATCACAGTGATGATTACATAAAGTTCCTGCGCTCCATCCGACCAGACAACATGTCCGAGTTCAGCAAACAGATGCAGCGCTGTGAGACACACACACACACACACACACACTCCAACATTTAGATGTTTTACACACATAATTACAGGCAGACGTGTGTGTGTGTGTGTGTGTGTGTGTGTGTGTGTGTGTAGTTAATGTTGGGGAGGATTGCCCGGTGTTTGATGGACTCTTTGAGTTCTGTCAGCTTTCTACAGGAGGTTCAGCAGGTCAGTGAAACCCTCAAACCCCCCCCCCTCACTCACTCACTCACTCACTCACTCACTCCCCCTCACACCCCTCACTCACTCACTCACTCACTCCACCCTCAACCCCCTCACTCACTCACTCAGTCCCCCTCACCCCCCCTCACTCACTCACTCAGTCCCCTCACCCCCCTCACTCACTCACTCCCTCACTCCCCCTCACCCCCCTCACTCACTCACTCACTCACTCCCCCCTCAACCCCCCCCTCACTCACTCACTCACTCCCCCTCAACCCCCCTCACTCACTCACTCACTCCCCCTCAACCCCCCTCACTCACTCACTCTCACTCACTCCCTCTCAACCCCCCCTCACTCACTCACTCACTCCCCCTCAACCCCCCTCACTCACTCACTCACTCACTCACTCCTCCTCACACCTCACTCACCTCACTCCTCACTCACTCACTCACCCCTCAACACTCCCCTCCCCTCACTCACTCACTCACTCACTCACTCACCCCCCTCACCCCTCCCACTCACTCACCACTCACTCCCTTCCTCACCTCCCCTCACCCCATCACTCACTCCCCCCTCCTCCCTCACCTCCCCCCTCACTCCTCCTCCTCCCCTCCACTCACTCACTCACCACGCCCCCTCACTCACTCACTCACTCCCCCCCTTCACCCCCTCCACTCACGCACTCCCCTCAACCCCACTCCACCCCCTCACTCCCTCCTCACTCCCCCTCACTCCTCACTCCCCTCACCCCCTCAACCCCCCTCACTCACTCCCCCTCAACCCCCCCCTCCTCCTCCACTCCTCACTCCCCCTCAACCCCCCCTCACTCACTCAACCCCCCCAAAACCCCCCACCTCCCTCACACACCCCCTCAACCCCCTCACTCACTCACCCCCCTCAAACGTCACCCCTCCCCACTCCCCTCAAACCCCCCTCACTCACTCACTCATCCCCCTCAACCCCCTCACTCACTCACACACCCCCTCAACCCCCCTCACTCACGTCACTCCCTCCCCCCTCACTCACTCACTCACTCCCCTCAAACCCCCTCACTCACTCACTCATCCCCTCAAAAACCCCCCTCACTCACGTGTCACCACTCCCCCTTCACTCACTCCTCACTCACTCCCCCAACCCCCTCACTCACTCACTCAGTTCACCTTTCTCCCCCATCACCCCCCTCACTCACTCACTCCCCCCCTCAACCCCCTCACGCACTCACGTGTGTGTCCTCATCTCACTCCCCCTCAACCTCCGTCACCCCCCCTCAACCACCCCCTCAAACCCACTCACTCAGTCCCCCTCAACCCCCCTCACTCACTCACTCACTCCCCCTCAACCCCCCTCACTCACTCACTCACACCCCCCTCAAACCCACTCACTCATTCACTCCCCATCAACCCCCTCACTCACTCACTCTCCCTTCAACCCCCAACTGTGTGTGTGTGTGTGTGTGTGTGTGTGTGTGTGTGTGTGTGTGTGTGTGTGTGTGTGTGTGTGTGTGTGCTGGTGGTGCGGTGAAGTTGAACAGACAGCAGACGGACATTGCGGTGAACTGGGCCGGAGGTCTACACCATGCTAAAAAGTCCGAAGCATCTGGCTTCTGCTATGTTAATGACATCGTACTCGCCATACTGGAGCTGTTGAAGTAAGCCCCGCCCCTCGCCTGTGATTGGTCAGCAGGGTCAAACACACCTGGGTTTGGGTTTAGGTTATGAGTCCTCTTCAAGGTTTGGGTGATGTCATTATGATGCTCATCCAATCAGGTACCACCAGAGGGTACTGTACATCGACATTGATATTCACCATGGCGACGGGGTGGAGGAAGCGTTTTACACCACTGACCGCGTCATGACCGTTTCCTTCCACAAGTACGGGGAGTATTTCCCTGGTACTGGAGACCTGCGGGTAAACACACACACACACACACACACACACACACACACACACATATATATATATATATATATATATATATATATATATATATATATATATACATACATGCACATACACTCGCTCTTATATTCTCACTCTCTCTGCATTACTATGTGTAATATTACTATAACCTGTGTGTGTGTGTGTGTGTGTGTGTGTGTGTGTGTGTGTGTGTGTGTAGGATATCGGTGCAGGTAAAGGTAAATACTATGCTGTAAATTTTCCTTTGAGAGATGGAATAGACGATGACTCGTACGAACAGATCTTCAAACCTGTGAGTGCACACACATGCACACACCCCTACATATACTCTTACACACACACACACACACTGAGTTTATGGTGTGTGTGTAGGTAATGGCGAAGGTGATGGAGATGTATCAGCCGAGTGCTGTGGTGCTGCAGTGTGGTGCTGATTCTCTCTCAGGAGATCGACTTGGCTGCTTCAACGTCACAATCCGAGGTAAAGCACTAATGCTGGTACGCAGCCTTCAGACCACGCCCACCAGCCACACATGCAGACCACGCCCACCAGCCACACATGCAGACCACGCCCACCAGCCACACATACAGACCACGCCCACCAGCCACACATGCAGACTACGCCCACCAGCCACACATACAGACCACGCCCACCAGCCACACATACAGACTACGCCCACCAGCCACACATACAGACCCCGCCCACCAGCCACACATACAGACCACGCCCACCAGCCACACATACAGACCACACCCACCAGCCACACATGCAGACCACGCCCACCAGCCACACATACAGACCACGCCCACCAGCCACACATGCAGACCACGCCCACCAGCCACACATACAGACCACACCCACCAGCCACACATGCAGACCACGCCCACCAGCCACACATACAGACCACGCCCACCAGCCACACATACAGACCACGCCCACCAGCCACACATACAGACTACGCCCACCAGCCACACATACAGACACTCCTGTAACCAGTGTCTGTAAGCTGCTGTTGCAGTGTAACACACACACACACACTGATGCCCCTTCCCCTCCCCCAGGTCATGCTAAGTGTGTGGAGTACATGAAGTCGTTTAATCTGCCCATGTTAATGTTGGGTGGAGGAGGTTACACCATTCGCAACGTCGCCCGCTGCTGGACCTACGAGACGGCCGTCGCCTTGGATACGGACATCCCTGATGGTAGTGTGTGTGTGTGTGTGTGTGTGTGTGTGTGTGTGTGTGTGTTGTGTGTGTGTGTGTGGTGTGTGTGTGTGTGTGTGTGTGAAAGAGAAATATTTATGCTGAATAAGCTGTACCAGAATAATGAAATCTTCTTGAGTCATGCTTATTGTGTGTGTGTGTGTGTGTGTGTGTGTGTGTGTTTACAGAGTTGCCGTATAATGATTATTTTGAATATTTTGGTCCGGACTTTAAGCTGCACATCAGTCCCTCCAACATGACCAACCAGAACACACAGGAGTACATGGATAAGATCAAGTGAGGACACACACACACACACACACAGATACATTTGTCTGTTAGTGTTATTATTAGTGTGTGTGTGTGTGTGTGTGTGTGTGTGTGTGTCTAGGCAGCGTCTGTTTGAGAACCTGCGCATGTTACCCCACGCCCCTGGTGTTCAGATGCAGCCGATTCCAGCAGACAGCGTTCCTGATGACACTGCAGATGAGGACGCTGAGGACCCAGACAAACGCATGTCCAGTACGACACACACACACGTGACACACACACACACAGTGTAACAACCTTTATGCCACTGTAACTGTAATTCTAAAAAGTTGGGACGATGTGTGAAATTAAAACAGAGAACTAACATTTCTGAGAATCTGGAAACATTACTGTGTACATGGGACAAGGGGGGGGGGTTATTATGGGATGTTTGTGATCTTTTGGCCCTCAGGGGGCACTGCACTTTAAACATTGCTGCTTGTGTAATGGAGATCACTGCATGGGATCATGAACAGAAATGATTGTGTGTAAAACAGAGTTCTCCATGTTATGTCTGGATGATGTAAAGAAGTGGTCATGCGTGAAGATGATCGAGAAACACCTCCATCCTCTCTGGAACCAAAAACTCATTTTACATCTACTGCGGGAAAACTGTTCTGGGTTCAGTTCTTCATTTCTTTGTGGAAACCATGTCCTCCAGAATAAAGAGGAGAGGGAACATCTGGCTTGTTCTCAGAAAGCTGCTTCTCTCATGGGCTGGGAGAATATTATCCATGGAGGACATTAGAGATCTTTATCTTCTATTGTAATGGGAATGTAGAATGAATGTATATTATGGAACGTGTGTGTGTGTGTGTGTGTGTGTGTGTGTGTGTGTGTGTGTGTGTGTGTATGTGTTCACAGTTCGAGCCACGGATAAGAGGATTGCGTGTGATGAAGAGTTCTCTGACTCTGAGGATGAAGGTGAAGGAGGACGCAGGAACGCGGCCAATCACAGAAAGGGAGTAAAACGTTCCCGGGTGGAGGACGAGAGGAACGAGGGAGAGGACAAGAGAGGAGGTGCAGTGATGATGTCATCCAGTTTGAGTGTGTCCCAATCCAACAAACATCAGCACTGGATTTATTATTATTACTATTATTCTTATTATCTTTGTCATCACTATTATCACTATTACTATTATTCTTATTATCTTTGTCATCACTATTATCACTATTACTATTATTCTTATTATCTTTGTCATCACTATTATCACTATTACTATTATTCTTATTATCTTTGTCATCACTATTATCACTATTACTATTATTCTTATTATCTTTGTCATCACTATTATCACTATTACTATTCTTATTAGAGTGAGTTATTTCTGTGTTTTAGAAGTGAAGGAGGAAGAGAAACCCAACGAGATCATCTCTGATAAACATGACTCCAAGAGGTACACACACACACACACACACACACACGTATTTCTGTCGGTGACAGGACTGAACATGAGGACAGAAGTGACTGTGTGTGTGTGTGTGTGTGTGTGTTTGCAGTGTAAAGACTGAACAGACCAGCAGTACCTGAGATCGCCAGCAGAGTGCACTGTGTGTTTTACTCTCCCTGCTGTATTTATTTTGCGCGCGAGATGCGACGTGAGAACACAAATAGCATTAATGTCATATTTTTGTTCCCCTCTGACATTAAATAAGTTTTATACTTTTCTGTATATGTGTGTGCTGATTATTATGGGATGTAGAGCAGCTTTACAGGATGCTACAGAGACGCTGAGACACGGAGTATTGCGTTCTAATAGTTGTGTGTGTGTGTGTGTGTGTGTGTGTGTGGCAGCCTGTCCTATGATAAACACAGTCATAAACTTTTAGAGATCGCCAATGCGCACACACACACACACACGCATGCACACACACACACTCACACACACACACACACACACCGGTGAAACCGGTTCTTTCCTTCTCCGCTTACAGTTTAACGGACGCGACACCGTATTGTGTACTCGTGTGTGTGTGTGTGTGTGTGTTCAGTACACAACTCTGCCTGGTGTGTGTGTGTGTGTGTGTGTGTAGCAGTAGAGTGCTGATTATATAAATAGATTAAAACGAGAATATATTTATATTTTTGGACTTTAGCAGACGCCTTTATCTGCGTGGGAGAACAGCGCCCCCTGGGAGATGAGACGGTACTGTAGGTGAGGAGTGAAAGTAAACACACCCCTCCGAACCCAGAGATTATGGGTTAAAGGTGAAGTGTGAGGCGTTGGGAATTCCAGTGAATTTAAAGTGATTTTTCTATAATAGTGTGTGATATTAAAAAAGACACGGAACAGCGGGTTGGAAATCAACATTTATTAATGCTTAGTTTGCTGACAGAAACCCAAACAACTCACGAGACCTCCAAAGCCCACTCCATGTCAAACAGCTGGAAAAACCTTCTCCAGTATTTACAAAGTGGAAAAACAGTGAAAGAGAGGAAAATGCTACAGATCGCTTTAAATGATTAAACCCACAGTAGAAAAAGTCACAGCTTCAATTGCAAAAAATCCTTTTTGATGAATTTATTTATTTATTTTTACAAAAATCTCAGGCCTGGTGGTCGAGGAGCTGCACTTCCTCCATCTCACTCCAGCACTGTTTGTACAATAATCACAGTTTAACCCAAACCCTCCTGTACATAATTACATTCATCAATTCATCTCACACACACACACACACACACACACTAAAACAGCTGGGATTCAAAACATTAAAATAACTTTAGTGTTTGTATCAATGACTTTTATTTGTCCCCCTCTCTCAGGGTGTTTCCTTTATTCGGTAATTTTTGTAGAAAAATAAAACAGTTAATACTGCATGTAAAAAAGGGAGATTATTATTCATGTAAAACCCAGGTAACTCCGCCCCCTTTTTAATTAAACAATTAAAAAAACTAATTTGAAAATTTCTCTTTTAGACAAGTGTGTGTGTGTGTGTGTGTGTGTGTGTGTGTTTCCATAGCTGGGGTGTGTTTATTTTTATCTTCCACATCACAGTGTGTTGGTGGGATGAAAGGGGCGGAGCTTGGGCCAAACATAATCAGACAATTGGATTAGCCGGTGAAGTGACATCACATCGTTCTTCATGTCTTTGACTAATTAGTACAGCGCTTGTGATGATGTCACTACCTGGAAGTTGTGAGCAGATTTGACTCCGCCCCACTGACCCACAAACAAACCAGGACATGCAAAATGTGTGTGTGTGTGTGTGTGTGTGTGTGTGTTGTTTTCATGTACACAAGTGTGTGTTACTCAGCTGCTCCAGTTTCAGACTCGGTAGGGACCGTTTCCTGTTCAGCTGGAGTCACTTCCTCTGCTCCATCTTTGCTCTGTGCCTCCTGCTGGACAGGTGATGCAGCTACAGCAGGTTCCCCCTCTTTCTTCACTTCCTCCTCACTCGTCTTTTTATCCTCCTCTGGTTTCTCCTCATTTTGCTCCACCTTTGACTCCTCCACCTTTGCTTCCTCCACCTTCTCATCCACTTTCTCCTCCACCTTTGCTTCCTCCACCTTCTCATCCACTTTCTCCTCCACCTTCGCTTCCTCCACCTTCTCATCCACTTTCTCCTCCACCTTTGCTTCCTCCACCTTCTCATCCACTTTCTCCTCCACCTTTGCTTCCTCCACCTTCGCTTCCTCCACCTTCTCATCCACTTTCTCCTCCGCCTTCGCTTCCTCCACCTTCTCCTCCACCTTTTTCTCCACTTCCTCAGCTGCTGCTTCACCTCTTTCCTCATCTTTCTTCACTTCGTCCTCTCCCACAGTTTTCTTCTCCTCCTCTCCCTCTTTCTTCTGCTCCTCCTGCTCTCCATTCTCCTTCTTGTTTTTTTTGAAGGAGAATCCACTCAGCTTGAAGGACTTTTTTAATGAGAAGCGCTTCTTCTTCTTCTTTGGCGTTTCCTCACTAGTGGATGGTTTCTCATCATCAGCTGCTGCAACCGTTTCTTCTGCTGCCACTGTTTCTTTCTCTCCATCTTCGCCCTCTTTCTCAGTGGGTGTGGCCTCAGCTTTGTCTCCGCCCTCCTCCTTCCCCTCCTGCTCTCCTTCAGCTGTGGTGCTGCCATTAGCTTGTGCCTCTCCGTTCACCTCTGCCGCATCGCCGTTCACCTTCACATGGCCGTTCTCCTGTTACACACACACACACACACACACACACACACACGGTTAACACACAGTAACACATTATGCCCTGTGTCCGCTCCATACTGCACTGTGAAGAGGTCCTAATCATGTACATAGACCACGCCCCTTCGTTTACATCCCAGCCCCTCCCACATTTAGTGACCAGATGGCGCTGATGTTAATTGTGGTGCGTTGACTTACACTGTGTATTATATACACCAGGGGGCGCTAATAACACTTCTGTACAGAGTGGGTCTGATCGCAGCTCCGCGCGCGCGGTGTGTGTGTGTGTGTGTGTGTGTGTGTGTGTGTGTGTGTGTGTGTGTGTGTGTGTGTGTGTGTGTGTGTGTGTGTGTGTGTGTGTGTGTGTGGTGATCTCAGCGCTTCTTTCTCGGTGTTTGTTATAAAACTCTGGATTAAGAAACGGAGAATTCCCGGTGCTGATCCAAACCGCGCGCGCAGAGTTTCCCCAAACCCGGTCCGCTTTCCCAAATCCCACACAAACGGGACCGACGCGTTCACGCGCGCGCTACAGAACCGGACCACCCCCCCCCCCCCGCGTGTGAGCGCGCGAGCGAGGGACACGGTGGAGGGGGGGGAGTGCACGAGCTCATACAGATGTTCTCACCTGTCCGCTGGTTTTAGAGGGAGATCCCACTGCAGCCTCGGTTCCTCCGGGGTTCTCCACTTTAGATGCCTGCGCTCCCATCTTTCTCTCTCTCTCTCTCTCTCGTTCTCTTTCTCTCTCTCCTCATTCTCTCTCTTCTCTCCCATCTCTCTCTCTCTCTCTCTCTCTCTCTCTCTCTCTCTCTCTCTTTCTCTCTCTCTCTCGTTCTCTTTCTCTCTCTGTTCTCTTTCTCTCTCTCTCTCTTTCTCTCTCTCTCTCTCTCTCCAACAAAGAACCCGAAGAGACACAAAGAGAAGTGGGAGAGCGCAGGAGGAGATCTGGTGGTTCCGGTGGTTCTTCAGGCTGAACTTGACTCCGGAGAGCGAGTGTGCGCGGAACCGAGTCCGAAACGCAGTGAACTTTGGGCTGCGTGCAGAATTAAATCCCCGCCGCGGAGAAAAGCATTACAGTGATGAAGATGCAGTCCGGTCCAACGCCCAGAGCCCGGCCGCGCTGACGTCATGTATTCTAAACCCGACCAATCAGCAGCCTGCATCCAACTGATTTTCCCAAAATAGACCAATAAAATCACAGGCTCTTCTGAAGGGGCGGGGTTTCAACATCCAAAGGAAACAATAGAGCGCGACACTTTGTTTCTAAAATGGTGAAATGATCCACTGAGTGTGGAACTGCTTTACTGAGCGAGATCCACCTGAAAACACACAAACACACACAAACACCAGTGGTCGGGGTTACGTCATCGCGTACTCGTGTCTTTGCAGGGTTTAGGCATGTGCAGTGACCCCTTATACAACAATAAATACCCCCATAAACATCCTAATGGGCTAAATGGGAATCCCAATAAACTTAATGGGAATTGTGATGGTTCTACTGGAAGTTCCATCACATATCCATCACAGGCTATAATGGGATTCGACATTTTTAAGGATTAAATGTGTGAGGGGAGGGTTAGGGTTAGCCATATAATTATAATGTTATTATTGATTATACTGGGCATTGTAATGGTTTTAATGGAAGCTGTAATGGTGTAATTCTGTGGGTCTCTATTGGTAATTTGTTGCTTTAAAATTGTGGCATATTAAGTCTAGTGGTTACCATTAATGACCAAGAGAAGTCAATTGTTGACTTGCATATCTCATTTTGGTATGTACTGGAACCCATTAAGGCACCAGGAAGCCTGGAATTTCCTGTATGTTTATACAGTGGTTTCAATGCTTTTGTTATGATATACTATTGGTGCACATGAGGATGGATCAGCCTAGTGGTTAAAGTATTGGGGCCTCGAACAATTCACAGGTTCAATTCCCAACACCTCCTAGACACCTACTAGAGGACCTTAACCCTCGGATAAATGGGGAGGGTTGTGTTAAGAAGGGCATCCAGCATGCACCAAATGGTGGCGCCCCCTAATGGCAGCAGCTAAAAGAGATGATAATGATGATGATGATGTTATTAGTGTAAGACGTAGGGTGTAAGTGTAGGGTGTTAGTGTAACGGATAACTGTAGGGTGTAAATGTAGGGTTTTAGTGTAAGGGATAACTGTAGGGTGTAAGCGTAGGGTGTAACAGTCGGGTGTTAGTGTAAGGGTATGTGTAGGGTGTAACTGTAGAGTGTAACTGTAGAGTGTAACTATAGGGTGTAAGTGTAGGGGGTAAGTGTAGGGTTTTATCTGTAGAGTGTAAGTCTAGGGTGTACCTGTAGAGGTGATCACACCTCTCCTATTGTCTAATCTAACCATCTCCTCTTTTGAATTTCATGTCGTCTCAGTTCCTTCTCCAGTCACACTGCTGATCATCGTTGTGTAGCGTCCACCTGGTCGTCTTGGAGACTTCCTTGAAGAAATGGACACACTTCTCAGCACTTTTCCACCTGACAACACTCCTCTGGTCGTACTCGGTGACTTCAATCTAACCTATGATAAACTCCACTCCTCTTGTCTTCTGTCTCTCTTTAACTCTTTTTCTTTGACACTTAATAACAGTCCTCCCACCCACAGGGGAGGAAATGTCCTGGACCTGGTCTTCACTCGTCCTTCCACAGTTACAGACTTGACTGCTACCCCACTCCACACTTCTGACCATTACTTGGTCTCATTTGCAATCACTCTTCCCACCACACATGGAAACACCTCACAACATCTCTCTCTTACCTGACAGAATATTCACTCAATCTCTCCATCCTCTGTATCTTCTTGTACTCTTTCATCTCTTCCTGACCATGACTCATTCTCTTCTCTCTCTCTAGACTCTGCTACTGACTCTCTCTTCTACTCTCTTTCCTCCTCTATCGACCTGCTATGTCCCCTGACGGCTAAACCCAAGAAACCTTCTTGTCCTTCTCCCTGGCTGTCAGGAGTGTTGCGCAGCAATCGACGTGAGCTCAGGTCAGCGGAAAAGAGGTGGAAAAAATCACAAGGTAACACAGACCTGACATCCTACCGTGCTCTCCTAACAAAATTCTCTTCTGATGTGACCTCTGCCAAGACTGCCTTCTACAAGGATAAGTTCGAGGCCTCTATCCATAATCCTCATAAACTTCATCAGATATTCTCTTCACTACTCACCCCTTCTACCCCACCAGCTTCTTCCTCCCTGACAGCAGAAGACTTCGCCTCCTTCTATGAAAAGAAGATTGAGGAAATCTGCTTGACCTTCACTCCTCCTCAGACGCCACTGTCACCCGCCACTGAGGAATGCCATGCCATCTTAGGCAGACTTCTCAATCGTCACTGATGAATGAGTTGATGAAAACCATCCAGTCTTGCAACCCCACCACCTGTCCACTAGACCCAATACCCTCATCCATGCTCCAGACCATCTCACATGATCTCCTGCCCTTCATCTCCACAATAATCAACGGGTCCCTAACTTCTGGATGTGTACCGGCGTCCTTCAAGCAAGCAAGGGTCACTCCCATCTTAAAGAAACCTGCTCTGGACCCATCAGATATCAACAACTACAGACCGGTATCTCTTCTCTCTTTCCTCTCTAAAACTCTACAACGTACTGTCTTTAACCAACTGTCTCTCTCTCTCTCTCTCTCTCTCTCTCTCTCAGAACAACCTTCTAGATCCCAACCAATCTGGCTTCAAAGCAGGACATTCCACAGAGACTGCTCTCCTGACAGTCAGGGAGAAACGTCATGCTGCAGATCCGACAGATTGTCCTCCGTCCTCATCCTGCTCGATCTCTCAGCAGCTTTTGATACAGTGAACCACAAGACCCTGTTATCTCCCCTCAGGAGTCTCGGTATCTCTGGAGCTGCATGGAATTGGTTTTCCTCATACCTGGAAGGTCGATCATTTCAGGTATCATGGAGAGGATCGACATCTGCTCCACGCAGACTCACCACTGGTGTACCACAAGGCTCAGTACTTGGTCCTCTTCTTTTCTCACTCTATACTCTTTCTCTCAGGTGAAGTCATCTCCTCTCATGGATTTGACTATCACTGCTATGCTGATGACACTCAAATTAATCTTCTCCTTCCCTCCATCAGATAAAACAGCGTCTGCTAGAATATCAGCCTGTCTATCTGACATCGCTTCGTGGATGAGCGTTCATCATCTCAAACTCAACCCGAAGAAAACGGAACTGCTGGTGATCCCATGTGATTCATCTCCTGGTCAGGATCTCAGCATAACTCTCCATAACTCCCTACTTTCTCCCTCCACCACTGCTCGTAATCTCGGGGTAACTATAGACAATCAATGATCTTTCTCTTCCCATATTTCTAACGTTTCTCGCTCTTGTCGTTACCTTCTCTACAACATCAGAAGGATTCGACCATTTTTATCCACACAGGCTGCTCAGGTCCTGGTCCAGTCTCTCTTCATCTCCAGACTGGACTACTGTAACTCTCTGCTGGCAGGTCTACCTCAGAACACTATTCGTCCACTGCAAATGATTCAAAATGCAGCTGCGCGACTCGTGTTCAACCTGCCTAAATTCTCTCGCACCACCCCGACACTGCTGCGCTCGCTCCACCCACACCACCACCCACTGCTGCGCTCGCTCCACCCACTCCACCCACACCACCCCACTACTGCACCCGCTCCACCCCCCCCCCCCCACTGCTGCGCTCGCTCCACCCACTCCACCCACCCACCCACACTACCCCACTACTGCACTCGCTCCACCCACTCCACCCACACTACCCCACTACTGCACTCACTCCACCCACACTACCCCACTGCTGTGCTCGCTCCACTGGCTTCCTGTAGCTGCACGCATCAGATACAAAACACTGACGCTCGCCTACAAAGCCAAAAATGGATCTGCACCATCTTACCTCCGCAACCTCATCACCTCCCGTACTGCACCTCGCTGCCTGAGAGCGTCCAGCACTGCTCGCCTGGTTCCACCGTCTCTCAGGGTAAAAGGTAAGGCCCAGCTCAAGGCTCTTCTCTGTTCTGGCACCGATGTGGTGGAACGAACTTCCACTGGAGATTCGAACAACAACGGAGACACTGTCTACATTCAAACGCCGACTGAAGACCTACCTCTTCCAACAACACCTATCCTAACATTCCTTTTATTCTCTTTTACCTCACTGTCCAGAAATACATTATTAAAAAAAAAGCATCTGTCTATTCTTGTGTACTTGAGTTTGTATTTACCACCTTTCTTGAATAAATCTTATTATCCTTAGATAGAGACTTAAAGCACTTTCTGTACGTCGCCCTGGATAAGAGCGTCTGCTAAATGTAGCGTCTGCTAAATGTGATGAACCGCAAATGTAAATGTAAATGTAAATGTAGGGTGTAGATGTAGGGTGTAAGTGTAGGATGTGAGTGTAACTGTAGGGTGTAAGTGTAGGGTGTAAGTATAGAGTGTAACTGTATTGTGTAAATGTAGGGTGTAGTGTAGGGTGTAAGTGTAGGGTGTAAGTGTAGGGTGTAAGTGTAGGGTGTAGGTGTAGTGTAGGGTAAATGTAGGTAGTGTAAGTGTAGGGTGTAAGTGTAGGGTGTAAGTGTAGGGTGTAAATGTGTAGGGTGTAAGTGTAGGGTGTAAATGTGTAGGGTGTAGATGTAGGGGGTAAATGTAGGGTGTAAGTGTAGGGTGTAAGTGTAGGGTGTAAATGTAGGGTGTAAATGTAGGGTGTAAATGTAGGGTGTAAGTGTAGGGTGTAAATGTAGGGTGTAGATGTAGGGTGTAGATGTAGGGGGTAAATGTAGGGTGTAGATGTAGGGTGTAAGTGTAGGGTGTAAGTGTAGGGTGTAAGTGTAGGGTGTAAATGTGTAGGGTGTAAGTAGGGGGTAATGTAGGGTGTAAGTGTAGGGTGTAAGTGTAGGGTGTAGATGTAGGGGGTAAATGTAGGGTGTAAATGTAGGGTGTAGGGTGTAGGGGGTAAATGTAGGGTGTAAGTGTAGTAGGGTGTAAGTGTAGGGTGTAAATGTAAAGTAGGGTGTAAGTGTAGGGTGTAAATGCAGGGTGTAAGTGTAGGGTGTAAATGTAGGGTGTAGGGTGTAGGGGGTAAATGTAGGGTGTAAATGTAGGGTGTAAGTGTAGGGGGTAAATGTAGGGTGTAAATGTAGGGTGTAAGTGTAGGGTGTAAGTGTAGGGTGTAAGTGTAGGGTGTA
>JACRUU010000025.1:137500-147500 GCA_030449085.1 Kryptopterus vitreolus
TGTGTCAGTGTGTGTATGTGTGTGTAGTGTGTGTAGTGTGTGTGTGTAGTGTGTGTAGTGTGTGTGTAGTGTGTGTAGTGTGTAGTGTGTGTATGTGTGTAATGTGTAGTGTGTGTAATGTGTGTGTGTGTGTAGTGTGTGTAATGTGTGTTAGTAATGTGTAGTGTGTGTAGTGTGTGTAATGTGTTGTGTTTGTGTAGTGTGTGTGTAGTGTGTGTGTGTTAGTGATTCAGTTCAATTTAATTCAGTTTTATTTATAAGCGCTTTTTACAATGTGTCATCATCGTCCCAAAGCAGCTTTACATAATACTAATGTGTGAAAAGTGAAAATCAGTTTAACACTAATTGTTTCTTGTTGAGTCCGAAGCGACGGTGACGAGGAAAAACTCCCTGAGAACAGGAAGAAACCCTTGAGAGGAACCAGAATCAACAGAGAACCCCTCATCCTCATTTGGGTTGTTAGTGTGTGTGTTATTGTTATTGTGTTATTGTTATTGTGTAGTGAGGAGTGTATTCATGAATTTGAAGCATCATCAACCGGGGGCGGAGTCACCATGAGGTTCAGACAGGAACAAAGTGCAGAGGGGGTCTGGATCACTGACAGCTGACCCCGCTGTAATCTTTCTAATACGTGGTACTGACAGACAGCCTGCATCCTTTGATCGAAGCAGGCGTGGTGGAAAATAAGGCTCTAATAGTTCTGTCAGGTACTGTGGGGCGAGACCATTCAGTGCTTTATAAGTTAAAGTAATATTTTAAATTCTATACGGAATTTCACTGGGAGCCAGTGCAGTGTGGATAGGACAGGGGGTGATGTGCAGTGTGGATGGGACAGGGGTGTGTGTGATAGGACAGGGGTGACAGGGGGGTGTGTCAGTGTGTGGATAGGACAGGGGTGATGTGTGCAGTGTGGATAGGACAGGGGTGATGTGCAGTGTGGATAGGACAGGGATGGTGGTGTGTGGATAGGACCAGTGTGGATAGGACAGGGGTGATGTGCAGTGTGGATAGGACAGGGGTGATGTGCAGTGTGGACATAGGATGGATGTGGAGGACAGGGGTGATGTGTTGATAGACAGGGGTGATGTGCAGGTGGTGATGTGACAGGGGTGATGTGGGTATAGGACAGGGTGATGTGCAGTGTGGATAGGACAGGGGTGATGTGCAGTGTGGATAGGACAGGGGTGATGTGCAGTGTGTGATGTGGATAGGACAGGGGTGTGCATGTGCAGTATGTGGTGCATAGGACAGGGGTGGTGATGTGCAGTGTGGATGGTGGATAGGACAGGGGTGATGTGAGTGTGGATAGGACAGGGGTGAGTGCAGTGTGGATAGGACAGGTTGACAGGAGTGATGTGCATGTGGATAGGACAGGGGTGATGTGTGTGTAGTGGGGATAGGACAGGGGTGATGTACAGTGTTGATAGGACAGGGGTGATGTGTACAGTGTGATAGGACAGGGTGGTGTGCAGTGACAGGGGTGATGTGCAGTGTGGATAGGACAGGGGTGATGTGTGTAGTGTGGATAGGACAGGGGTGATGTACAGTGTGGATAGGACAGGGGTGATGTGTGTAGTGTGGATAGGACAGGGGTGGTGATGTGTGTGTGGATAGGACAGGGGTGATGTGTGTAGTGTGTGTGATAGGACAGTGGTGATGTGTGCAGTGTGGATAGGACAGGGGTGGTGTGCAGTGTGGATAGGACATGGGGTGATGTGCAGTGTGGAGGACAGTGTGGATAGGACAGGGGTGATGTGTGTAGTGTGGATAGGACAGGGGTGATGTGTGTGACAGTGTGGATAGGACAGGGGTGATGTGGACAGGGGTAGGCAGTGTGTGGATAGGACAGGGGTGATGTGGACAGTGTGGATAGGACAGGGGTGATGTGTGTAGTGTGGATAGGACAGGGGTGATGGTGCAGTGTGGATAGGACAGGGGTTATGTGCAGTGTGGATAGGACAGGGGTGATGTACAGTGTGGATAGGACAGGGGTGATGTTTGTGCATTGTGGATAGGACAGGGTGATGTACAGTGTGATAGGACAGGGGTGATGTGCAGTGTGGATAGGACAGGGGTGATGTGTAGTGTGGATAGGACAGGGGTGATGTGCAGTGTGGATAGGACAGGGGTGATGTTGTGGCACAGTGTGGATAGGACAGGGTGATGTGCAGTGTGGATAGGACAGGGTGTGGATATAGGACAGGGGTGATGTACAGTGTGGATAGGACAGGGGTGATGTGCAGTGTGGATAGGACAGGGTGATGTGTGTGTGTGGATAGGACAGGGTGATGTGCAGTGTGGATAGGACAGGGTGATGTACAGTGTAGATAGGACAGGGGTGATGTGTGGACAGTGTGGATAGGACAGGGGTGATGTGTGCAGTGTGGATAGGACAGGGGTGATGTGTGGATGCAGTGTGGATAGGACAGGGGTGATGTGGTGATAGTGACAGTGTGGTGTGGATAGGACAGGGGTGATGTGTCAGTGTGGATAGGACAGGGGTGATGTGTGCAGTGTGGATAGGACAGGGGTGATGTGTGTGTGTGGCAGTGTGGATAGGACAGGGTGATGTGTAGTGTGTATAGGACAGGGTGTGATGTGCAGTGTGTGTGCAGGGATGTGTGATAGGACAGGGTGATGTGTGCAGTGTGGATAGGACAGGGGTGATGTGCAGTGTGGATAGGACAGGGGTGATGTACAGTGTGGATAGGACAGGGGTGATGTGTACAGGGGTGATGTGTGAGTAGGACAGGGGTGATGTGTGTAGTGTGTGGGATAGGACAGGGGTGATGTGCAGTGTGTGGTGGATAGGACAGGGGTGATGTGTACAGTGTGGATAGGACAGGGGTGATGTACAGTGTGGATAGGACAGGGGTGATGTGTGCAGTGTGGATAGGACAGGGTGATGTGTGCAGTGTGGATAGGACAGGGGTGTGGTGCAGTGTGGATAGGACAGGGGTGATGTGTGCAGTGTGGATTTCAGAGGACAGGGGTGATGTGCAGTGTGGATAGGACAGGGGTGATGTGCAGGGGTTGTTTTGTGGGACAGTGTGGATAGGACAGGGGTGATGTGTGCAGGGGTGTGGATAGGACAGGGGTGATGTGTGTGTGGAGTGTGGATGGAGGACAGGGGTGATGTGCAGTGTGGATAGGACAGGGGTGATGTACAGTGTGGATAGGGTGTGATGTGTGGATAGGACAGGGGTGATGTGCAGTGTGGATAGGACAGGGGTGATGTGTGCAGTGTGGATAGGACAGGGGTGATGTGTGCAGTGTGGATAGGACAGGGGATGTGCATGTGTGGATGATGACAGTGTGGATAGGACAGGGGTGATGTTTGCAGTGTGGATAGGACAGGGGTGATGTGCAGTGTGGATAGGACAGGGGTGATGTGATGTGGTGGACAGGGGTGGGATGTGCAGTGTGGATAGGACAGGGGTGATGTGTGTGATAGGACAGTGTGGATAGGACAGGGGTGATGTGGATAGGACAGGGGTGTGTGTGTGTGGATAGGACAGGGGTGATGTGCAGTGTGGATAGGACAGGGGTGATGTGTACAGTGTGGATAGGACAGGGGTGATGTGCAGTGTGGATAGGACAGGGGTGATGTGTAGTGTGGATAGGACAGGGGTGATGTGCAGTGTTGGATAGGACAGGGGTGATGTGTGCAGTGTGGATAGGACAGGGGTGATGTGTGTAGTGTGTATAGGACAGGGGTGATGTGTGTGTGTATAGGACAGGGGTGTGTGATGTGGAGAGACAGGGGGTGATGTGCAGTGTGGATAGGACAGGGGTGATGTGCAGTGTGGATAGGACAGGGGTGATGTGCAGTGTGGATAGGACAGGGGTGATGTACAGTGTGGATAGGACAGGGGTGATGTGCAGTGTGGATAGGACAGGGGTGATGTGCAGTGTGGATAGGACAGGGGTGATGTGCAGTGTGGATAGGACAGGGTGATGTACAGTGTGTAGGACAGGGTGTGTGGTGGATAGGACAGGGGTGATGTGTGTGTGCAGTGTGGATAGGACAGTGGGTGATGTGTGTGTGGATAGGACAGGGGTGATGTGCAGTGTGGACAGGGGTAGGACAGGGTGATGTGTGTATATAGGACAGGGTGTGTACAGTGTGTATAGGACAGGGGTGATGTGCAGTGTGGATAGGACAGGGGTGATGTGTGTAGTGTGGATAGGACAGGGGTGATGTGCAGTGTGTATGGATAGGACAGGGGTGATGTGCAGTGTGGATAGGACAGGGGTGATGTGCAGTGTGGATAGGACAGGGGTGATGTGTGCAGTGTGGATAGGACAGGGGTGATGTGCAGTGTGGATAGGACAGGGGTGATGTACAGTGTGGATAGGATGACGGGTATAGGACAGGGGTGATGTGTACAGGGTGTGTAGTGTGGATGGACAGGGGTGATGTGCAGTGTGGATAGGACAGGGTGATGTGTGTATGTGGATAGGACAGGGTGTGTGTGGATGGGATGGACAGGGGTGATGTGTGTAGTGTGGATAGGACAGGGGTGATGTGTGTAGTGTGGATGGGACGGGGGTGATGTGCGGTGTGGATAGGGCAGGGGTGTGATGTGTAGTGTGGATAGGACAGGGGTGATGTGTGTGTGACAGGGTGATGGGGCAGGGTGTGGATAGGACAGGGGTGATGTGCAGTGTGGATAGGACAGGGGTGATGTGTAGTGTGGATAGGACAGGGGTGATGTGTGCAGTGTGGATAGGACAGGGGTGATGTGTAGTGTGGATAGGACAGGGGTGATGTGTAGTGTGGATAGGACAGTGTGGATAGGATAGGACAGGGGTGACAGGGGTGTGTGTGCAGTGTGGATAGGACAGGGGTGATTTGGGTGATGTGTAGTACAGTGGATAGGACAGGGGTGATGTGCAGTGTGGATAGGACAGGGGTGATGTGCATGGACATGTGTGTGTGGAATCAGTGTGGATAGGACAGGGGTGTGATGTGTAGGACAGTGTGGATAGGACAGGGGTGATGTGTGTGATAGGACAGGGGTGTGGATGGAGGACAGGGGTGATGTGCAGTGTGGATAGGACAGGGGTGATGTGTGCAGTGTGGATAGGACAGGGGTGATGTGTGTGATAGGACAGGGGTGTTGTGCAGTGTGGATAGGACAGGGGTGGTGTATGTGGTTGGACAGGGGTGTGGCAGTGTGGATAGGACAGGGGTGATGTGTGCAGTGTGGGTTGGATAGGACAGGGGTGATGTGCAGTGTGGATAGGACAGGGGTGATGTGTGCAGTGTGGATAGGACAGGGGTGATGTGGATAGGACAGTGTGGATAGGACAGGGGTGATGTACAGTGTGGATAGGACAGGGGATGATGTGATAGGACAGTGTGTGGATAGGACAGGGGTGATGTGCAGTGTGGATAGGACAGGGTGATGTGCAGTGTGGTAGGACAGGGGTGATGTGTGCAGTGTGGATAGGACAGGGGGTGATGTGTAGTGTGGTGTGGATGTGGAGGACAGGGGTGATGTGTGCAGTGTGGATAGGACAGGGGTGATGTGGATAGGGCAGGGGTGTGGATAGGACAGGGGTGATGTGCAGGGTGATGTGTGCAGTGTGGATAGGACAGGGGTGATGTGCAGTGTGGATAGGACAGGGTGATGTGTGCAGTGTGGATAGGACAGGGGTGTGATGTGTTAGGACAGGGGTGTGTGGATCAGGACAGGGGTGTGGATAGGACAGGGGTGATGTGCAGTGTGGATAGGACAGGGGTGTTGTGCAGTGTGGATAGGACAGGGGTGATGTGTGTGTGTGGATAGGACAGGGGGTGATGACAGTCATGTGGATAGGACAGGGGTGATGTGTGCAGTGTGGATAGGACAGGGGTGATGTGTGTCAGTGTGGATAGGACAGGGGTGATGTGTGTACAGTGTGGATAGGACAGGGGTGATGTGCAGTGTGTTCAGTGTGGATAGGACAGGGGTGATGTACAGTGTGGATAGGACAGGGGTGATGTGCAGTGTGGATAGGACAGGGTGATGTACAGTGGGTGGATAAGACAGGGGTGATGTGCAGTGTGGATAGGACAGGGGTGATGTGTGCAGTGTGGATAGGACAGGGGTGATGTGCACAGTGTGGATAGGACAGGGGTGATGTGCAGTGTGGATAGGACAGGGGTGATGTGTGCAGTGTGGATAGGACAGGGGTGATGTGTGTAGTGTGGATAGGACAGTGGGGTGATGTGCAGGTGTGGATAGGACAGGGGTGTGGATGTGTAGTGTGGATAGGACAGGGGTGATGTGTGCAGTGTGGATAGGACAGGGGTGATGTGCAGTGTGGATAGGACAGGGGTGATGTGTACAGTGTGGATAGGACAGGGGTGATGTGTGGGTCAGTGTGGATAGGACAGGGGTGATGTGCAGTGTGGATAGGACAGGGGTGATGTGCAGTGTGGATAGGACAGGGGTGTGATGTGTGCACAGTGTGGATAGGACAGGGGTGAATGTGCAGTGTGGATAGGACAGGGGTGTGCATGTGGATAGGACAGTGTGGATGGTGTGAGGACAGGGGTGATGTGTAGTGTGGTTAGGACAGGGGTGATGTGTAGTGTGGTTAGGACAGGGGTGATGTGTGTGTGTGGATAGGACAGGGGTGATGTGCAGTGTGGATAGGACAGGGGTGATGTGTGCAGTGTGGATAGGACAGGGTTGTGCATGTGTGTAGTGTGGATAGGACAGTGGGTGATGTGTGTAGTGTGGATAGGACAGGGGATGGGGCAGTGATGTGCAGTGTGGATAGGAGAGGGGTGTGATGTGCAGTGTTGCAGTGTGGATAGGACAGGGGTGATGTTACAGTGTGGATAGGACAGGGTGATGTGCAGTGTGGATAGGACAGGGGTGATGCAGGGTGTGTGTGCAGTGTGGATAGGACAGGGGTGATGTGCAGTGTGGATAGGACAGGGGTGATGTGCAGTGTGGATAGGACAGGGGTGATGTACAGTGTGGATAGGACAGGGTGGATAGGATGTTGCAGGTGTGTGGATGGAGTAGGGGTGATGTGCAGTGTGGATAGGACAGGGGTGATGTGCAGTGTGATAGGACAGGGTGATGTACAGTGGGATAGGACAGGGGTGATGTGCAGTGTGGATATAGGACAGGGTGATGTGGCGGGTGATGTGTGGATAGGACAGGGGTGATGTACAGTGTGGATAGGACAGGGGTGATGTACAGTGTGGATAGGACAGGGGTGATGTGTGTGTGTGTGTATAGGACAGGGGTGATGTGTACAGTGTGGATAGGACAGGGTGATGTGTATGTGGATAGGACAGGGGTGATGTGTGCAGTGTGGATAGGACAGGGGGATGGTGTGATGTGCAGTGTGGATAGGACAGGGGTGTGGCATGTGGATAGGACAGGGGTGATGTGCAGTGTGGATAGGACAGGGGTGATGTGCTCATATCTCCTAGTTCTAGTGAGTACTCTCGCTGCTGCGTTCTGAACTAACTGAAGTTTATTTATACACCGCGCTGAACATCCAGACAGTAAAGCGTTACAATAATCCAGCCTGGATGTGATAAAAAAGTGTTTGTGTAGTGTGTGTGTAGTGTGTGTGTAGTGTGTGTAGTGTGTGTGTGTGTGTGTGTAGTGTGTGTGTGTGTGTGTGTGTGTAGTGTGTGTAGTGTGACTGATCTCTGACTGAATGCTCTGGATTTGACTGAGAATCCTGTCTCTGTCTGATCTTCATTACTGGGTGTATCTGAGCACAGATGGTCTCTATCACCCACTCCTGCCTCACAACCACACACAAACACACACACACACACACAAACACACACACACACACACAAACACCACACACACACACAACACACACACACAAACACTGGGGTAACCTGACTGTAAATTATGCTGAGTTTGCTGCAAAAGTGCTGTCTTTAAATGTATACAGTGAGGTGTGTGTGTGTGTGTGGTGTGTGTGTGTGTGTGTATATGTGTGTATGTGTGTGTTATGTGGTGTGTGTCTATGTGTGTGTGTGTGTTGTGTTGTGTGTTGTGTGTTATGTTCGTGTGTGGTGTCTGTGATGTGGTGTGTGTGTGTGTAAAGTGTGTGTGGTGTGTGTGTGTATGTGTGTATGTGTGTGAGTGAGTGTGTGTGTGTGTATGTGTATGTGTGTGTGGTATGTGTGTGTGTTATGTATGGTGTGTGTGTGTGCTATGTGTGTGTGTGTGTGTGTATGTGTGGCTGTGTGTGCGTATGTGTGTATGCGTAGTGTATGTGTGTATGTGGTGGTGGTGTGTGGGGTGTTTGTGTGTGTGTGTGTGTGAGTGTGTGTATGTGTGGTGTATGTGTGTGTGTGTGTATGTGTGTGTGTGTGTGTGTGTGTGTGTGTGTGTGTGTGTTGTGTGTGGTGTGTGTGGTGTGCGTATGTATGTGCGTGTGTGTGGATCGTATGTGTGCGTGATGTGTGGTGTGTGTATGTGTTATTGTGGTGTGTGTGATGTGTGGTGTGTATGTGTGTGTGTGTGTTGTTGTGTGTGTTGTGTGTTGTGTGTGTGATGTGTGTGTGTGTGTGTGTGTGTGTGTGTGTGTGTGTGTGTGTGTGTATGTGTGTGTGTGTGTGTGTGTGTGTGTATGTGTGTGTGTGTATGTGTATGTGTGTGTGTATGTGTGTGTAAGTGTGTATTATGTATGTGTGTGATGTGTGGTGTGTCGGTGTGTGTGTATAGTAGGTATGTGTGTGTGTATATGTGTGTGGGTGTGGCTCTCTGTTGTGTGTATGGTGTGTATGTTTGTGTGTGTGTGTGTATATATTGTATGTGTCGTGTTGTGGTGTGTATGTATGTGTGTCTGTGGAGTGTGTGTATGTTGTGTGTGTGGTGTATATATGTGTGTATGTGTATGTGTAATGTGTGTTGAAGTTGTGTATGTATGTGTGTTGTGTGTGTGTGTATAATGGTGTGTGTGTATGTCTGTTATATGGTGTGTGTGTGTATATATGTATGTGTATTGGTAATATGTATGTGTGGTGTGTGTCTATATGTATGTGTGTTTTTTGTGTGTGTGTGGTGTGTATATCTTATGTGTGTGTGGGTGTATATATGTGTGTCTTATATGTGTGTGTGTGTATGTGTGTGTGTGTATGTGTGTGTGTTATATGTCTGTGTGTAATATGTATGTGGTGTTGTATGTGTGTGTGTGTCTGTGTAATGTGATGTATGTGATGTGTGTGTGTGTGGTGTGTTACATTTTCAAGCAAAGAAGCTCAGAATTACCCCAAACTCTTCCCTATCCCAGAAGCGAGTCATTTACATGTCATTTGCATCCCCTGCTGTGATTGGTCTACGCCTGCAATCTGTGTAGCATGACATTAGCAACATTTCTGAGCAAACTGAGCAGCGCTCTGTATGAGGTTTAATCGCTCTGTATGAGGTTTAATCGCTCTGTATGAGGTTTAATCGCTCTGTATGTGGTTTAATCGCTCTGTATGTGGTTTAATCGCTCTGTATGTGGTTTAATCGCTCTGTATGTGGTTTAATCGCTCTGTATGTGGTTTAATCGCTCTGTATGAGGTTTAATCGCTCTGTATGAGGTTTAATCGCTCTGTATGTGGTTTAATCGCTCTGTATGAGGTTTAATCGCTCTGTATGAGGTTTAATCGCTCTGTATGAGGTTTAATCGCTCTGTATGAGGTTTAATCGCTCTGTATGAGGTTTAATCGCTCTGTATGAGGTTTAATCGCTCTGTACGAGGTTTAATCGCTCTGTATGAGGTTTAATCGCTCTGTATGAGGTTTAATCGCTCTGTATGAGGTTTAATCGCTCTGTATGTGGTTTAATCGCTCTGTATGAGGTTTAATCGCTCTGTATGAGGTTTAATCGCTCTGTATGAGGTTTAATCGCTCTGTATGAGGTTTAATCGCTCTGTATGTGGTTTAATCGCTCTGTATGAGGTTTAATCGCTCTGTATGTGGTTTAATCGCTCTGTATGTGGTTTAATCGCTCTGTATGAGGTTTAATCGCTCTGT
>JACRUU010000025.1:165000-168480 GCA_030449085.1 Kryptopterus vitreolus
TTCTCATTACAGTTTTGTGGAACAAACCAGTTAAACATGGTTATGAAATTTCACGTTGACAATTCTGACTACAACATCTTTATCTCCACCGATGCCAACAAAATGTTTTAAATGTGGTCAGATGGGGCATCATGTCTGCGCCTGCCCTGAAAGGCAGAGTGATCCGGGTGTCTCCGAGCGACCGGGGCAAGAAGCGGCCGAGCCGACTGTAGCCGTTCCCCCTGCGGCTGCAGCTCGGCCCGCTGCCTGAGAAATCCCCGCAACTGCTGCTGCACCAGGGCCTAGTGAGGGCGAACCCCAAGCCCAGACCGCTGCCCAGAGCTTCACTGGTGACTCATCCAACTCAGAAACACCCTGCTTGGCTAATCCGGACCAGGTGAAGCCCTGCGCAGCTAATCCGGACCAGGTGAAGCCCTGCGCAGCTAACAAACATGATGAACCTGATTAGAGGCGAGAAGGTCGCAGTGGTCTCTGGAGCAGCACTGGAGCTGCCTGCGCTGGCGGTGCAGAGCTGTCGCCAGGAGACACCGGACACTACACCAGCGCATGAGGACGGGGGAAACCAGCAAAAAACAAGGAGTTTTTTCCAGACCGGAAACAGTTTCTTCACAACAGATTGAAGAAACTGATAACAAAGGTCAACAAGGATAACTCTGATGATGATTGATACAAGGTGTGGTGGGTTTTATTTTGTGAGTTTTAGCTTTTTTTGTGTGTTTTATTCTTATTTTATTGTAATGAACATGTTCCAGATTGCGAGGCTAAACATAAATGGAGCAAGGGAACACACCAAGAAAGCAAAAATGTATGAGCCAATAAAGCAAAAACGCATAGATGCTATCATGCTGCGGGAGACCCACAGTGACATGAGTAACGCTGCTGATTGGGTGAAGGAGTGGGACGGGTTGGATATTTTAAGCCACAAGACATCTCTCAGTTGCCTTACACGGTAGACAAAATTTTAAACAGAAGGCTTTAAAAAAAACCTCCTTGAACCGCCACCTTATCGTGGTGGAGGGGTTTGAGTAACAGTGTGATCCTAGGAGCTATGTTGTCAGGGGCTATATGCCCCTGTTAGGGTCTCCCAAGGCCAACAGGTCCTGGGGGACGGTTCAGATGAAGAGCGGTTCCAGAACCCCTATGAAGAAAAAATTTAAATCAAGTCCCTGGAGCCAGGCCCGGCTGGAGGGGCGTGATTGGGAGGTGGCTCAGAGGTGGCGTCATCTATCACTCAAGCTGAAGTCACCAAGGTAGTTGAGAAGCTTCTCGGTTGCAGCGGGGGTGAATGATATCCGCTCTGAGTACCTGAAGTCTCCGGATGTTGTGGGGCTGTCTTGGCTGACACGCCTCTGCAACATCGGCATGGCAGCTGGGGACGGTGCCTCTGGACTGGCAGACCGGGGTGGTGGTTCCTCTTTTTATGAAAGGGGAACGGAGGGTGTGCTCCAACTATAGGGGGATCACACTCCTCAGCCTTCCTGGGAAGGTCTATGCCAGGGTACTGGAGAGGAGAATAGTCGAACCCCGGATTCAGGAGGAACAATGTGGTTTTCGACCTGGCCGTGGAACACTGGACCATGGCCCTCTGTTGAGGGCTGCTAGGTCCCTGTATGCATTGCCGGCATTAAGTCTGACCTGTTTCCAGTGCATGTTGGACTCCGGCAAGGCTGCCCTTTGTCACAGGTTCTGTTGATTATTTTTATGGACAGAATTTATAGGAGCAGCCAGGGGCTGGAGGGAGTCTGGTTTGGGGACCACAGGGTCTCGTCTCTGATGTCCTGTTGGCTCCATTAGGCCAAGACCTTCAGCATGCACTGGGAAGGTTTGCAGCCGAGTGTGAAGCAGCTGGGATGAAGATCAGCACCTCCAAGTCCGAGACCATGGTCCTTAGCAGCAAAAAGGTGGTTAGCCCACTTCAGGTTGGTGGAGAGCTCCTTCCCCAAGTGGAGGAGTTGAAGTATCTTGGGGTCTTGTTCACGAGTGAGGGGAGGATGGAACGGGAGATGGACAGGCGGATCGGTGGTTGCAGCCTCTGCAGTAATGTGGTCGATGTAGTGGTCGATTTTTTGTACCGGTCCGTCGTAGTTAAGAGGGAGCCAAAAGGCAAATCTCTCAATTTACTGGTCGATCTACGTTCCTCAACAACGGAACGTAGTAAACTCAACAACGCCATTTTAAACTGCAGCACGGCAGATTTTTTAATTGTGGGCGGTGATTTTAATTGTACAGAAGAAAACTTAGACAAGAATCACCAGAAGCTCACGTAGCGTCCCGTAAGCGGAGTTGGTAGAGGCCCACGATCTCTGCGACATATGGAGAAGTCTACACAATAAGCAGAGACAGTACACGTGGGCCCACGCCATAGACAATACCCTCTCCCTGGCCAGATTAGACCGGTTTTATTGTTTTAAACATCAAATGAATTCTTTTATAAAATGTTTTATTTGTCCAGTAGGCATCTCAGACCACTGCATGGTCCAGTGCACTGTAAATAAAAAGAACATAAAAACTAGGAGTGCCTACTGGCATTTTAACACCTCACTTTTAGAAGATTCTAATTTTAGAGAGTCTTTTAATTTTTTATGGAATTGTTTTAAACGGGAGAAGGCAGCTTTTAATTCCCTTCAGCAATGGTGGGACATCACAAAAGCAAAAATAAAAGTCTTCTGTCAAGAGTACACTCTCAACGTCACAAGGGACATCGCCAGATCACTTAAAGCTCTGGAGATAGAGATAGTGGAACTCCAGCGTTTGGAGGCCACAGGAAATCGAGGGCATATTGAAGCTCTCAAAAGCAAAAAGGCCAAAATGAACGACTTGTTGGACACCACGGTACAGGGGGCGCTGGTCCGCTCACGCTTTAAAAGTGTGACTCAGATGGACTCTCCTTCCAAGTTCTTCTTCGGTCTAGAACAAAAAAATGGATAGAAGCGTTTTATGCATGCTGTGCGAACAGAATCAGGGGATCTCGTGACAGAGCCTACTGAAATTCGCCAGCAGACAATCCAGGCCCTGCTCGTGGATTTCTTCCTGGATGGTCTGCACTGGATTCCGCAAAGCGTCCTCCACCTACCCAAGGAGGAGGGGGGGAAAGGGCTGGTTCATCTCGCCAAGCAGAACTGCAGCCTTTCGCCTCCAGTTTATCCAGAGACTCCTAACCGGGCCCGGGAACCTGGTATGGAGAGCAGCAGCCAGTGAACTACTGCACAAAGTTGGAGGACTGGGAATGGACAGAGTTCTATTTTTCATGGACGCCAAAAAAATTGGACATTTCTGGATTACCAGTCTTTTATCGTGGACTTTTTAAACTATGGTGGACTCTTTTTAAAAACAGAACTGTGTTTAAACTGTGGGACACTACACTGGCTGCTGGAAGGAGCCCCTGGTCTTCGGGAGTCGTCTGGACGTCTCCAGTGCGACCAGCTCAACGCTGTCCAGAACTCTTGTCACCTCAGGGATCACCACACTCCGGGAGCTGGT
>JACRUU010000025.1:211530-214030 GCA_030449085.1 Kryptopterus vitreolus
CACGCAGGTACACACACACACACACACACACACGCACATACTCTAACACACGTATTCCACTGGGGGTGTGTGTGTATTTACAATATTTTTCTTGGGTACATGTGTGTGTGTGTGTGTGTGTGTGTGTGTGTATGTGTGTGTGTGTTCTCAGACTGGATCAGATGTTCAGTGACGCGTTCAGTAAGGACCACCAGTTGATGACCTCTGACCCCAGGCGTGCGATGTACTTGGCATGTGCACTAATGCTCCGAGGGAACGTCCAGGTGTCTGACCTGCGCAGGAACATTCAGAGGTTTTACACACACACACAACACACACACACACACACACACACTCTCTCTACTCTCTCACACACACACACACACACACTCTCTCTCTCTCTCTCTCTGACTCTCACACACACACACACACACACACACACACTCTCTCTCTGACTCTCACACACACACACACACACACACTCTCTCTCTCTGACTCTCCTCCCTCGCACACACACACACACACACACACTCTCTCTCTCTCTGACTCTCACTCCGCACACACACATCACACACACACACACTCTCTCTCTCTCTGACTCTCACGCACGCGCACACACCCTGACACACACACACACTCTCTCTCTCTCTGACTCTCACACACACACACACACACACACACACACACTCTCTCTCTCTCTCACTCTCTCGCACACACACACACACACACACACTCTCTCTCTCTGACTCTCACGCACGCGCACACACACACACACTAAGTATCTCTTTACACTAACAGCAGTACCCCCCCCCCCATTCAGAATCAGACCCACTCTGTCGTTTGTTCCGTGGAATCAGGAGGGTTGGAAGACGGGTGTGTGTTCAGTTCCTCCGGTAGGCCACGCCCACTCTCTACTGGCTCTAGCCAATAACACGTGTGTGAGAGCATCGTTCACTGACCTGAGGGAACGCTTCACACGTCTGTACCGCAAAAAGGTATACACACACACACACACACACACACCCTCATACCACACTGTGTCTGTCCTTATAACTTATTAGTGTGTGTGTGTGTGTGTGTGTGTGTGTGTTTCAGGCTCACCTGCATCACTACGTGTGTGTAGATGAGATGGAGGTTTCAGGGTTTACTGAGGCTCTACACTCTCTGTCTGACCTCATCGAGCAGTACGACACACTCGTCACACCCTCACACACACTTACCCACAATGCTCCACGCCTCTCCATCGCCACCTAGAGATCAGCGTGTGGATGTAAATATTTATTGATAATAAAGTGATTTATAATAAATCATCAATACCATAAATGTGTGTATGTATAAGTGTGTGTGTATTAGAAACATCACACACACACACACACACAGTGAGACTTAACTTTATTTATTGCAGTACGCCAGTGATGTCAGGTGTGTGTGTGTGTGTGTGTGTGTGTGTGTGAGACAGTCACAGTAATTGCAGTTGGGAGAACATGTCTCCTGGGTTATTGCACTTCCTCTCACACACACAGGAAGTGATCCACTGCATGTTCCATTGCACGTTGGCTCCGCCCACACACTTGAAGTCCACCTTGCGCACGGTAGAGCGCTTTGGGACGCAGCAGCGTGAATCGGAACACACTCCGCAGTACAGGGGGCGGAACTTCTTGCTGCTGCTGCAGCCTGACAGAGTGAACTTCTCCGCCTTCTTGGCCTGGACCTGCGGCTTGCAGGACTTCCCCGCCGGGATCTGGGCCGGGTCATACACATCACACTGATAAATACTGAAATTAAATACACCATCGCTACAGGAAGTGATGTCATGGGAGTGGGCGGTACCTTCAGGGTCTTCAGGCTCTTGTCGCAGGGGCGGAGTAGACACAGACGGCGCTCCTTCCTCATCTTACACTTGGCGTTGTGGTTGGAGATGCGGACGGAGATGCCGAAGCCGCAGGAGCGTGAGCACGGAGACCAGGGTGTCGTCTGAACCACACATCCTCCCATCTTCACTAAAGGAGGAGCCCTGTAAGCTTCCCACGTCACACCACACACTACTCAGCCTTTAACCCGCGTGTGTATGTGTGTATGTGTGTGTGTGTGTGTGTGTGGGTACAGTGGGAGGGGACTATGGGGAGGTACAGTGGGAGGGGATTGTGGGGAGGTACAGTGGGAGGGGATTGTGGGGAGGTACAGTGGGAGGGGACTGGGGGTGTGGGGGAGGTACAGTGGGAGGGGATTGTGGGTCGGTACAGTGCGGAGGGGACTATGGGGGGTACAGTGGGAGGGGATTGTGGGGAGGTACAGTGGGAGGGGATTGTGGGTCGGTACAGTGCGAGGGGACTATGGGGGGTACAGTGGGAGGGTACAGTTGGCGGGGACTATGGGGGGTATAGTGGGAGGGGATTGTGGGTAGGTACAGTGCGAGGGGACTATGGGGGGTACAGTGGGAGGGTACAGTTGGCGGGACGATGGGTCTAGAGTGGGTCTATGGGTCGGTAGAGTGGGAGGGGACTATGGGTCGGTAGAGTGG
>JACRUU010000025.1:221530-234030 GCA_030449085.1 Kryptopterus vitreolus
ATGTAACACACATGCTGTAACACTCACACATTGTTACACATACATATTGTAACACACACACATACACATATATACTGTAACACACACATACACACACACACACCACACACACACATATATATATATATATATTATATATATATATATATATATATAATACTGTAACACACATACTGTAACATGCACATACATATACTGTAACACACATATACTGTAACTAACACACACACTAAAAGACTCACACATTGTTACACACACATATTGTAACACAGATACTGTAACACACACATACTGTAGTACATACACACAAACACACACACACATTACAGAGTGGGGTGTGTGTGTGGAGGCGGAGTTAATATGTGACATATTGCACAGGTAAATGCAGAGCAGAGGTTTCCATGGTAACTGATCACCACTAACTGAACTTCTTCCTCCTCCTGCACCGGAACAGATGATCCCAGATGATGTGTGTGTGTGTGTGTGTGTGTGTGTGTGTGTGTGTGTGTGAGAGAGACCAGTACATCCTGTTCCTCTGGAATGCATTATTCTACACTGGTTTAACTGGACTCTACATACTCCAGTTAAACAAGCATGACAGGAATAATTATGATATCTATAATGATTATATGTATAATAAACAGCACTATATTATATTTATGTATATGATCAGAACTAATCCCATATACACTATTACACCTTACAGAAGCAGGCCACGCCCCCTCACCGCGTCACTGAGGAGATCCGGGACTTTTATTTTGAAAGTTTCCCGGATCTTCCTGGAAGTGGTGTGTTGTGTTCGGACAGAGGTTCAAACTCAGGTGTTTCACAGGAAGCGGATCGTGTAGAGCGGAGAACAACAACGTCATCAACAACGTCATCAACAACGTCATCACCGTAACCATCATCATCATCATCCACATCCACATCCACATCCAGCTACTCTTATAACTCTCTCACACACACACACAACACACACACACACACACACACACACACACACAGCACACACACATGGCGGGAGGTGAGGAAATACACAACACTTATACCTGCAATAATGCACTGTGTGTGTGTGTGTGTGTGTGTGTGTGTGTGTGTGTGTGTGTGTGTGTGTGTGTGTGTGTGTGTGTGGTGTGTTGTGTGGAGTGTGTGGATGTGTGTGTGGTGTGGTAGGTGTGTAGACGTGTG
The DNA here is from genome assembly GCA_030449085.1 of Kryptopterus vitreolus. Lineage (NCBI taxonomy): Eukaryota > Metazoa > Chordata > Actinopteri > Siluriformes > Siluridae > Kryptopterus > Kryptopterus vitreolus. The sequence continues at coordinate 222,719 of JACRUU010000025.1, forward strand.
GTGTGAGTGTGTGTTGTTTAAGTAATAGACGTGTGTGTGTGTGTGTGTGTGTGTGTGTTGGTGTGCATACGTGTGTGGTGTGTGTGTTGTGTTTAAGGTGTATACGTGTGTGTGTGTGTGTGTGTGTGTGTGTGTGTTGTGTTTAAGGTGTGTACGTGTGTGTGTGTGTGTGTTGTGTTTAAGGTGTAATATACGTGTGTGTGTGTGTGTGTGTGTGTGTGTAGACAGTGTGTTGTGTGTTTGTGTGTTTAAGGTGTAATATACGTGTGTGTGTGTGTGTGTGTGTGTGTGTGTGTGTGTGTGTGTGTGTGTTTAGGTGTAAATACGTGTGTGTGTGTGTAAGGTGTAATATACGTGTGTGTGTGTGTGTGACAGTGTGAGTGTTGTGTTGTGTAAGGTGTGTGGTGTGTTGTGTGTTAATATACGTGTGTGTGTGTGTGTGTGTGTGTGTGTGTGTGTAGGTGTGTGTGTGTGTGTGTGTAAGTAATATACGTGTGTGTGTGTGTGTTGTGTGTGTGTGTGTGTTGTGTTTAAGGTGTAATATACGTGTGTGTGTGTGTGTGTGTGTAGTGTGTGTGTGTGTGTTAAGGTGTAATATACGTGTGTGTGTGTGTGTGTGTTTGTGTTTAAGGTAATGTGTAAGTGTGATATAAGTTGTGTGTGTGTGTGTGTGTGTAAGTGTGTGACGTGTGTGTGTGTGTGTGTGTGTAGTGTGAGTGTGTGTTTAATGGTGTAATATACGTGTGTGTGTGTGTGTGTGTGTGTGTGGTGTGTGTGTGTGAGACAGTGTGAGTGTTTGTGTTAAGGTGTAATGTGGGTGTGTGTTGTAATGTGTTGTGTTTAAGGTGTAATATGGGTATATACGTGTGTGTGTGTGTGTGTGTGTAGACAGTGTGAGTGTTTGAGTGTTGTGTTTAAGGTGTAATATACGTGTGTGTGTGGTGTGTGTGTGTGTGAGTGTGAAGGTGTACAGTGTGTGTGTGTGTGTGTGTGTAGACAGTGTTTGTGTTTAAGGTGTAATATACGTGTGTGTGTGTGTGTGTGTGTGTTGTGAGTGTGTGTGTTTTTAAGTGTTGTTAAAATACGTGTGTGGTGTCTTTGTGTGTGTGTAGTGTGTGTGTTAGGTGTTGTGTGTAAGTGTGTGAATGTATACGTGTTGTGTTTAAGTGTGTAATATACGTGTGTGTGTGTGTGTGTGTGTAGACAGTGTGAGTGTTGTGTTTAAGGTGTAATATACGTGTGTGTGTGTGTGTGTGTGTAGACAGTGTGTGTTTGTTAAGGTGTAAATACGTGTGTGTGTGTGTGTGTGTAGACAGTGTGAGTGTTGTGTTTAAGGTGTAATATACGTGTTTGTGTGTGTGTGTGGTGTGGTGTAGACAGTGTGAGTGTTGGTTTAAGGTGTAAATAGTACTTGTGTGTGTTGGTGGTGTTGTGTGTGACGTGTGCGGGTGTGTGGGGTGTTTAAGTGTAATATACGTGTGTGTTGTGTGTGGTGTGTGTAGACAGTGTGGGTGTTGTGTGTGTTAAGTGTTTGTATACGTGGTGTAATGTGTGGTGTAGACGTGTGTGTGTGTGTGTGTGTGTAGACAGTGTGAGTGTTGTGTTTAAGGTGTAATATACGTGTGTGTGTGTGTGTGTGTGTGTGTGACAGTGTGAGTGTTGTGTTTAAGGTGTATTGTTTGGTGGTGATGACGTTGGTTGCTGCGACGTACACGGTGGCGTTGCGTTACACTCGCACGGTGCAGACGGATCTGTATTTCTTCACCACCGCCGTCTGTCTTGCCGAGATCATCAAACTACTACTCAGCCTCATCATGCTCGTCCGGTACACACACACACACACACACACACTCACATGCACACACACACACACACACACACTACCTGTTACATGTGTGATTATTCTCTAGAGAAAATAAACTGCATTCCTGGGTGCGTGTGTGTGTGTGGGGTGTTGCGGGGGTGTTTGCTCGGTGTGTGTGTTGTGTGTGTGGCGTGTGGGGGCGTGTGTGTGTGTGCGCGTGTGTGTGGGCGTGCGTTTGTGTGTGCGTGTGCGTGGCGCTGTGGTTGTGTGGTGTGTGTGGTGTGCTCGTGTGCTGTGTGTGTGCGTGTGTGTGTGTGTGTGTGTGTGTGTGCCGTGTGGGTGTGTGGGTGTGTGCGGTTGTGCGCGTGTGTGTGTGTTCGCGTGTGTGTGTGGTGTGTTTGTGTGTGTGTGTGGCGTGTGTGTGTGTGTGTTGTGTGTGTCGTGTGTGCGTGTGTGTGTGTGTGTTTGTGTAGTATGTGCGTGTGTGTGTGTGTGTGTGGCGTGTTGTGCGTGTTGTGTGTTCGCGTGTGTGTGTGTGTGTGTGTGTGTGTGTGTGCGTGTGTGCGTGTGGGTGTGGGTGTGTGCGTGTGTGTGTGTGTGGTGTGTGTGTGTGTGTGTGTGGTGTGCGTGTGTGTGGGTGTGTGTGTGTGGTGTGTGTAGCGCGGTGTGGTGTGTGTGTGTGTGGGTGGTGTGGTGTGCTGTGTGTCGTGTGTGTGTGTGTGTGTGTGTGTGTGTGTGTGACTGTGTGCGTGTGTGTGTGTGCCGTGTGTGTGCGTGTGTGTGTGTCGTGTGTGTGTGTGTGTGTGTGTTGTGTGTGTGTGTGTGTGTGTTTTTGTGAGTGTGTGTGTGTGTGTGCGTGTGTGTGTGTGTGTGCGTGTGTGTGGTGTGTGTGTGTGTGTGTGTGTGTGCGTGTGTGTGTGTGTGTGCGTGCGCGTGTGTGCGTGTGTGTGTGTGTGTGTGTGAGTGTGTGAGTGTGTGGGTGTGTGTAGTGAGAGTGTCGTGTGTGTGTGTGTGTGCGTGTGTGTGTGTGTGTGTGCGTGTGTGTGAGTGCGTGTGTGTGTGTGTGTGTGTGCGTGTGTGTGTGTGTGTGTGTGTGTGTGTGTGTGTGTGTGCGTGTGTGTGTGTGAGAGAGTGTGTGTGTGTGTGTGTGTGTGTGGTGTGTGTGTGTGTGGCGGTGTGTGTGTGTGCGCGGGTGTGTGTGTGTGTGTGTGCGCGGTGTGTGTGGGGGCGTGTGAGTGTATGCGTGTGTGCGTGTGTGTGTGTGTGTGTGTGCGAGTGTGTGTGTGCGTGTGTGTGTGTGTGTGTGTGTGTGTGTGTGTGTGGCGTGCGTGTGTGTGTGTGTGTGTGGTTGTGTGTGTGTGCAGTGTGTGTGTGTGTGTGTGTGTGTGCGTGTGTGTGTGTGTGTGTGACGCGCGTGTGTGCGTGTGTGTGTGTGTGTGTGCGTGTGTGTGTGTAAGTGTGTATGTATGTGTATGTGTGTGTGCGTGTGTGTGTGTGTGTGTGCGTGTGTGTGTGTGTGTGTGTGTGCGTGTGTGTGTGTGTGTGTGTGTGTGTGTGTGTGTGTGTGTGTGTGTGTGTGTGTGTGTGTGTGTGTGTGTGTGGTGAGTGTGTGTGTGTGTGTGTGTAGTGAGTGTGTGTGTGTACAGGTGGAGTTGGAGTGTTAGCAGGTGTAAGGGTGTGGTTATGGAGCAGGTGTTAAACCGGTGGGATTTGTTGAAGCTCTGCATTCCGTCTGTGGTTTACGCCGTACAGAACAACATGGCCTTCCTCGCTCTCAGTAACCTGGACGCAGCTGTCTATCAGGTATACACCTGTCTGTCTGTCTGTCTGTCTGTCTCTCACACACACCTGTCTGTCTGTCTGTCACACCTGTCACACACACCTGTCTGTCTGTCTCAAACACACCTGTCTGTCTGTCTCACACACACACACCTGTCTGTCTGTCTGTCTGTCACACACACACACCTGTCTGTCTGTCTGTCACATACACCTGTCTGTCTGTCTGTCACACACACACACACCTGTCTGTCAGTCTGTCTCACACACACACCTGTCTGTCTGTCTGTCACATACACCTGTCTGTCTGTCTGTCACACACCAACCTGTCACACACACACCTGTCTGTCTGTCTGTCACACACACACACCTGTCTGTCTGTCTGTCTCACACACACCTGTCTGTCTGTCTGTCACAACACCTGTCTGTCACACACCTGTCTGTCTACACACACCTGTCTGTCTGTCACACACACACCTCACCACATGTCTGTCTGTCTGTCTGTCTGTCTGTCTCACACACACACACCTGTCTGTCTGTCACATACACACACCTGTCTGTCACACACACACACACACCTGTCTGTCTGTCACATACACACACCTGTCTGTCATATACACACACCTGTCTGTCTGTCTGTCTGTCTGTCACATACACACACCTGTCTGTCATATACACACACCTGTCTGTCTGTCATATACACACACCTGTCTGTCTGTCACATACACACACCTGTCTGTCACACACACACTGTCTGTCTGTCACACACACACCTGTCTGTCTGTCTGTCTGTCTCACACACACACCTGTCTGTCTGTCTGTCACATACACACACCTGTCTGTCTGTCACATACACACACCTGTCTGTCTGTCTGTCACACACACACCTGTCTGTCTCTCATACACATCTGTCTGTCTGTCACATACACACACCTGTCTCTGTCCCACACACCTGTCTGTCTCACACACTCACCTGTCTGTCTGTCTGTCACACACACACCTGAAGCTGAACTGTTTGTTCACTGTTCCATTTCCACGGTTGTGTGAGCGTTGTTTTGGGGTTGTGTGAATGTTGTGTGAATGTTGTGTGAGCATTGTTTTGGGGTTGTGTGGATGTTGTGTGAATGTTGTGTGAATGTTGTGTGAGCGTTGTTTTGGGGTTGTGTTGGGGTTGTGTGGATGTTGTGTGAGTGTTGTGTGAATGTTGTGTTGGGGTTGTGTGGAATGTTGTGTGAGTGTTGTGTGAATGTTGTGTTGGGGTTGTGTGGATGTTGTGTGAGTGTTGTGTGAATGTTGTGTTGGGGTTGTGTGAATGTTGTGTGACGGTTGTGTTGGGGTTGTGTGGATGTTGTGTGAATGTTGTGTGAATGTTGTGTGAATGTTGTGTTGGGGTTGTGTGGATGTTGTGTGAATGTTGTGTGAATGTTGTGTGAATGTTGTGTTGGGGTTGTGTGGATGTTGTGTGAGTGTTGTGTGAATGTTGTGTTGGGGTTGTGTGGATGTTGTGTGAGTGTTGTGTGAATGTTGTGTTGGGGTTGTGTGGAATGTTGTGTGAATGTGTGTGAATGTTGTGTGAATGTTGTGTTGGGGTTGTGTGAATGTTGTGTGACGGTTGTGTTGGGGTTGTGTAGGTAACGTATCAGCTGAAGATCCCGTGTACGGCTCTGTGCACCGTGCTGATGCTGAACCGCTCTCTCAGCCGCATGCAGTGGTTCTCCGTCTCCATGCTGTGTGTAGGAGTCATCCTGGTCCAGTGGAAACCTGCTGAACTTACTAAAGTGCAGGTGAGAACTCACACACACACACACACACACACACACACACACACACACACACACACACACACCTCAGAAATGTCTTGATCTTCACGCCATAATAATGCAGAGTTGGTGTAGAACATTGTGAACATCTCTGTAATGTGCTGAAATATTCTCAGGTGGATCAGAACCCCATCCTGGGCTTTGTGGCCATCGCCATCGCCGTTATCTGCTCCGGATTCGCAGGTGTGTGTGTGTGTGTGTGTGTGTGTGTGAGAGATTAAGTTCTAATACCAGCTCTGTGACACTGCAACTGTGTGTGTGTGTGTGTGTGTGTGTGTGTGTGTTTCAGGTGTGTATTTTGAGATGGTGTTGAAGAGCTCCTCCACGTCTCTGTGGGTGAGGAACATCCAGATGTATCTGTCAGGGATCGTCATCACACTGCTGGGTGTGTACATGACAGACGGAGCTCAGGTGATGGAGAAAGGTTTCTTCTTCGGATACACACCATGGGTCTGCTTCGTCGTCTGTGAGTCTCTCCAAAACACACACACACACACACACACACACACACACACACACACACACACACACACACACACACACACATCCCGTGTGTGAAGTATTCAGCACTACTGCCCTTAAGTGTAGGCTCTGATGTGCGTGTGTGTGTGTGTGTGTGTGTGTGTGTGTGTGTGTGTGTGTGTGTGTGTGTGTGTGTGTGTGTAGTCCTGGCCAGTGTTGGAGGTCTTTACACGTCAGTGGTGGTGAAATACACAGATAATATAATGAAGGGTTTCTCGGCGGCGGCGGCGATCGTTCTCTCCACCATCGCCTCGGTCCTGCTGTTCGGCCTGCAGCTCAGTGAGTCTCCGCCCCCGCGCTCTGATTGGCTGGTGTATGAGGTGTACAGTGGAATGATGGTGAAGGTTAGGATCATTAGGAGATGTTTATATGTGTGGTGTGTGTGTGTGTGTGTGTGTGTGTCCTCTCCAGCCGTGACGTTCCTGAGCGGCGCTCTGCTCGTCTGCGTCTCCATCTACCTGTACGGTTTACCCAAACAGGACACCAGCATTCTCACCAGAGCGAGCGATCACACTAGCAAAGAGAAGCTGCTCGGCTCGTCGGCGTGACGCCGTTAACGAGACGCTCCGGACTTCTGCCTCGTTAAAGCATTCATTTGCTCCGCCTCCATTTCCTGGAGGAGGTGGGGCCTAGGCTGGACAGAAGGAAAAGGGGGTGTGGCCAGCAGGAAACTGGGTCAAACCAGAACCTGTGAAAAAGTGTTCATTATTTCCTTTCTGGGGTTCAATCAATGTTTCTGTCCTTGTTTACTTTCATCCCTCGTTCCCTACAGCACAGCAAGTGCACTAGAGCTGCTCCCTATGCCCTAGACGACAGTGTTGGACACTAATGTGCAGCAGTGCATTGTGGGATGGGCTGGAATTTCAATGCTGTTTTCACATGATTTTTTAGGAGTTTTATGATGTAGAAATCAAGCGTGTGCTCATTTACATATTGCCATGTAAGGAATGTCTCATTTACATATTGCCATATAAGGAATGTCTCATTTACATATTGCAACATAAGAACTGGCTCATTTACATATTTACTACAGTGTTGTGAATGTGATGTACACATCTTTAGTTCCCTCACACACCACACACACACACACACACACACACACACACACACCCACACACCCCTAACCCCTGCAGTGTTGTGTGTGTGTGTGTGTGTGTGTGTTATAGGAGTGTGTATGACGTACAGGAATGTTGACAGCAATCATGAAATAAATCATTCCGTGAAACTGATTCCTGACTCCATCATTATTTATCACATTTCCTCTACACACACACACACACACACACACACACGCACACGCGCACACACACACACGCTACATTTTCTCCAGCGGAGTCACACCCAGAATCTTCATGCCACTCGCCAGGACTGAGCGCGTCGCTGTGAAGAGGTGGAGCCGAGCCTGCCAATCACACAAAATGGGCGGAGCAACAGGAGAGGAATTATAATCTACCATCAAATCTGAAGTAAAGAACGTGTGTGTGTGTGTGTGTGTGTGTGTGTGTGTGTGTGTGTGAGGGAGAAATTTTAGTCACCTGAGCCACATCTGCATCACTTCCTTTCACTGGTAGCTCTCTGTGTGCTGAAGACACCAAGTGACTGAAAACACAATTATACAAATCATAACCTGCTTTAAACTGGTGATGGAGGTGGTGGTTATGGAGATGTGGGTGGGAATGAGAGGTGGTGATGGTGCTGATGGAGGAGATAGAGGTAGTTATGGTGGTGATGTAGGTAGTTGTGGTGGTGATGGTGGTGATGGAGGTGGTGATGGAGGTGGTGGTGGTGGTGATGGAGGTGCTGATGGAGGTAGTTATGTGATGGTGATGGTGGAGGTGGGTGATGGTTGGGATAGTGGTGGTGGAGGGGATGGAGGTGAGTGGTGGTGGTGGTGGAGGATGTGGTGATGGAGGTGATGGAGGTAGTGGTGGTGGTGGTGGAGGTGATGGAGGTAGGGCGGTGGACAAGGTGGCGGTGGAGGAGGAGGATGTGGTGATGGAGGTGGTGGTGGAGGTGGTGGTGGTTGAAGGTGGTGGTGGTGATGGAGGTGGTGATGGATGTAGTGGTGGTGGTGGTGGTGGTGATGGAGGTAGTGGTAGAGGAGGTGGTGATGGAGGGGGTGGTGGAGGTGGTGATGGAGGAAGAGGAAGTGGTGGAGGTGGTGATGGAGGTAGTGGTGGTGATGATGGAGGTGGTGGTGGTGGTGATGGAGGTGGTGGTGATGGAGGCAGTGGTGGTGGTGGTGGTGGGTGGTGGTGGTGATGGAGGTGGTGGTGATGGAGGTGGATGGTGGTGGTGGTGATGGAGGTAGTGGTGATGGAGGTAGTGGTGATGGAGGTGATGGAGGTGGAGTGGAGGTAGTGGTGGAGGTGATTGAGGAGGTGGTGTGGTTGGTGGATGGTGGTGAGTGGTGGTGGTGGTGATGGAGGAGGTGGTGATGGAGCGGGTGGTGATGGAGGAGGTGGAGGTGATGGAGGAGGGGGTGGTGATGGAGGAGGTGGAGGTGGTGGAGGTGGAGGAGGGTGGTGGTGGTGGTGGAGGTGGAGGAGGTGGAGGTGAGGTGAGGTGGAGGGTGGTGATGGAGGTGGAGCGGGAGGTGGAGGAGTGATGGAGGAGGTGGGAGGTGAAGGATGGTGGTGGAGGTGGAGGTGATGGAGGGGGTGGTGATGGAGCGGGTGGTGATGGAGGAGGAGGTGATGGAGGAGGTGAGGAGGAGGCGGTGATGGAGGAGGTGATGGTGATGGAGGAGGTGTGGTGGGTGATGGAGGAGTGATGGGGGTGATGGAGGGTGGTGGATGGAGGTGATGGAGGAGGTGGAGGAGGTGGTGATGGAGTGGTGACGGAGCGGGTGGTGATGGAGGAGGTGGAGGTGGTGATGGAGGAGGTGGTGGAGGAGCGGGTGGGGGAGGAGGATGTGGAGTGGTGGTGATGGTGATGGAGGTGGTGATGGAGCGGGTGGTGATGGAGGTGGAGGAGGTGGAGGTGTTGATGGAGGAGGTGGTGATGGAGCGGGTGGTGATGGAGGAGGTGATGGAGGAGGTGGAGGAGGTGGTGTTGGAGCGGGTGGTGATGGAGCGGGTGGAGGAGGTGGAGGTGGTGATGGAGGTCGTACCACAGCGTGAGCAGGAAGTTGACGAGGTAACGCGGCTGTAGCTGGAGCACAGACTGTAGCAGAACTTCATCGTACCTGAGAGAGAGAAACAGGTGAGGATTAGAACACCACCTCACTCTGCTGGGCTGTGTCCCAAATCACTCTCGACCCTCTGTAGTGCACTTACACACACACACACACACACACACACCTCAGTAAGTGCTGCAGGATTGAGACGCTCCTGTGGTCCTGAAGATGAGACGCATCAAAGTGTGTGTGAGTCTGATCTCCATGTGTCCTCACCAAACTACACACACACACACACACACACACACACAGCTCAGCGTTATATTCTACAGAAAATACAGGATGCACTGACGTGTGAACTACAGCACACAGATGTGTGTGTGTGTGTGTGTGTGTGTGTGTGTGTGTGTGTGTGTACACCTGCACAGGCGAGCGTGTGTGTACTGTAAGAAGACTCCAGTGTCGCCCTGCGCCTGTAACACTTTCTCCCAATCAAACACATAATCCGCTGTCAGGGGCCCTTTAAAGTCCTAGAACACACACACACACACACACACACACACACACACACACACACACGTCAACCTGCTGTATACACAGATGGAGAATATGTTTGTAAAATAGTCTATACCTGCACAGTTTATGATGTGTGTGTGTGTGCACAGTGTGTACTGACTCTGACTCCGCCCCCTGATCATCACCAATGACAGTGTGTGTGTGTGTGTGTGTGTGTGTGTGTGTGTGTGTGTGTGTGTGTGTGTGTGTGTGGGTGGGTGGCCTGTGTTTACCTGGATGATGATGGCACTGATTCCAATCTGATCTGCTGTTAGCGCTGGATCAGACACAACCTTAGACGCTGTAACACATCATCATCATCATCATCATCACTTCTGTTTGTGTGTGTGTGTTTACTCTTGGACTGGATAATATATATATAATTATGTGTGTGTGTGTGTGTGTGTGTGTGTGTGTTTACTCTTGGACTGGATAATATATATATAATTATGTGTGTGTGTGTGTGTGTGTGTGTGTTTTACTCTTGGACTGGTTCATGTTGTGTATCATTCTATTTTGTGCTTCGTCGATCACGTCCTCCAGAAACACCACATCTCCACGCCGTGTACTCATCCCCTTCACCAACCCAAACGGAACATGTACACACCTGCGCGCACACACACACACACACACACACACACACACAGGTAAAACCCTATAGTGTATACTGCTGCAGGTCTGCACTGAGGTGGCTACACAATCATGTTGAGACACAACAGGTTTACACAGGTGTGTGAAAGTTTGTATGTCTGATTGTTGTGGTGGTGGTGGTGTGTATGTTTGTGTGTGTGTGTGTGTGGTGGTTGTGTGTGATTGTGTGTGATTGTGGTGTTGTATGTGTGTGTGTGTCTGCATGGTTGTAGTGGTGGTGTATGTGTATGGTTGTGGTGATGGAATGTGTGTGTGCATGGTTGTGATGGTGGGGTGTGTGTGTGTGTGTGCATGATTTTGGTGGTGTGGTGGTGTGTAGTGTGTGTGTGCATGGTTGTAGTGGTGTGTGTGTGTGTGTGTGGTGTGTGTGTGCATGTGTGTGTGTGTGTGTGTGTGTGTGTGTGTGTGTGTGTGTGTGTGGTTGTGTGTGTGTGTGTGTGTGTGTGTGTGTGTGTGCATGGTTGTAGTGGTGTGTGTGTGTGTGTGTGTGTGTGTGTGTGTGTGTGGTGTTTGTGAGTGGTGTGTGTGTGGTGTGTGTGTGTGCATGGTTGTAGTGGTGTGTGTGTGTGTGTGGTGCATGGTGGTGGTGTGTGTGTGTGTGTGTGTGTCGTGTGGTGTGTGTGTGTGTGTGTGTGTGTGTGTGTGTGGTGGTGGGTGTGTGCATGGTTGTGTGTGTGTTGTTGTTGTGTGTGTGTTGTGTGTGTGTGTTGTGTGTGCATGGTGTTGTGTGTTGTGTGTGGCAGTGGTGTGTGTGTGTGTGTGTTGCGCATGGTTGTAGTGGTGTGTGTGTGTGTGTGTGTGTGTGTGTGCATGGTTGTAGTGGTGTGTGTGTGTGTGTGTGTGTGTGGTGTGTGTGTGTGTGTGTGTGTGGCATGTGTGTGTGTGTGTGTGTGTTGGTGTGTGTGTTTGTGTGCATGTGTGTGTGTGTGTGTGTGTGTGTGCATGGTTGTAGTGTGTAGTGTGTGTGTGTGTGTGTGTGTATGTGGTGTGTGTGTGTGTGCATGGTTGTAGTGGTATGTTAGTGTGTGTGTGCATGGTTGTGTGTGTGTAGTGGTGTGTGTGTGTG
>JACRUU010000025.1:236530-239030 GCA_030449085.1 Kryptopterus vitreolus
CTCCTGTTCCCTTCCTGATAATTAGCCAATCACAATCAGCATTACATAACTCTAACCAATCAGAGAGTGAGTGAGTGAGTGTGTGTGTGTGTGTGTGTGTGTGTGTGTGTGTGTCAGTGTGTGTGTGTGTGTCTCACTCTGTGGTCTTCAGCAGGCCACGTGTTTGCAGGTCACTCAGCACATCCTGAGATTTACTCTGATAGAACGATTCACCTGAGTAATGATCAAAGTGCACACCTAAACGCTGCCACAGTGAGACAGAGAGTGAGACAGTCAATGAGACAGTCAATGAGACAGAGTGAAACAATGAATGAGACAGTGAGACTGGTGGACAGAGAGTGAGACAGTAAGTGAGATGGTGAGACAGGGAGACAGAGAGTGAGACAGTAAGTGAGATGGTGAGACAGGGAGACAGAGAGTGAGACAGTAAGTGAGACGGTGAGACAGGGAGACAGAGAGTGAGACAGTAAGTGAGATGGTGAGACAGAGAGTGAGACAGGAAGACAGAGAGTGAGACAGTAAGTGAGATGGTGAGACAGGGAGACAGAGAATGAGACAGTAAGTGAGATGGTGAGACAGGGAGACAGATAATGAAATGGTGAGACAGAGAGTGAGACAGTAAGTAAGATGGTGAGACAGGAAGAGAGTGAGACAGAGAGTGAGATGGTGAGACAGGGAGACAGAGAGTGAGACAGTAAGTGAGATGGTGAGACAGGGAGACAGAGAATGAGACAGTGAGTGAGATGGTGAGACAGGGAGACAGACAGTGAGATGGTGAGACAGAGAGTGAGACAGAGAGTGAGATGGTGAGACAGGGAGACAGAGAGTGAGACAGGTGTATACCTGATAGATCCTCTGGTACTCCTGTACTGTAATATCTCTGAACTGTTTCCATAGTAACAGCTCCGGCTCCTCGTGCTGCTCCAGACGTCTGTAAAATTCTGCAGCATCCAATCGCACGCCTTCATCAAACTCCGCCTCCTTATTCACCTGCACATACACCTGGTACACACACACACACACACACACACACCAACTTCCTACAAAAATTTAACACACATATTATACTGCACACACACACACACACACACACACACACACACCTCAAACAGGTGCTGCAGGGTGTTCTCCTTCAGCTTCTCCTGTGAGCCCAGACGCTGAAACCCCGCCCCCAACAGTCCTGACACACACACACACACACACACACACACACACACACAGTGTTAGTTCTCTCAGGTGGAACATCAGGAGAGTTTTAGTCTCAGTTCTGCTGCAGGTCTGCAGTCTGTGAGATTCTTCACTCTTCTCCATCATCATCATCATCATCATCATCATCAGCAGCTCATCCCTCCATCATCTACCACTGTCCTACACACACACACACACACACACACACACACACACTTACCGAACTGCATGCCCCAGTCTCCCAAATAATTCACTCGAATAACCTCGTTTCCCAGAGCCTGCTTCAGATTGGCAATGAAGTTCCCTACAACACACACACACACACACACACACACACACACACAAACATGTCATTCTAAAATTTGCATTCAAGTTATTTGTCTATTTGTATATGTTTTAATGTTTTTGTTGAATTAAAACCAGGAGTGGATCAGAGCTCATTTGCATATTCAGTGGATTAAAACCAGGAGTGGATCAGAGCTCATTTGCATATTCAGTGGATTAAAACCAGGAGTGGATCAGAGCTCATTTGCATATTCAGTGGATTAAAACCAGGAGTGGATCAGAGCTCATTTGCATATTCAGTGGATTAAAACCAGGAGTGGATCAGAGCTCATTTGCATATTCAGTGGATTAAAACCAGGAGTGGATCAGAGCTCATTTGCATATTCAGTGGATTAAAACCAGGAGTGGATCAGAGCTCATTTGCATATTCAGTGGATTAAAACCAGGAGTGGATCAGAGCTCATTTGCATATTCAGTGGATTAAAACCAGGAGTGGATCAGAGCTCATTTGCATATTCAGTGGATTAAAACCAGGAGTGGATCAGAGCTCATTTGCATATTCAGTGGATTAAAACCAGGAGTGGATCAGAGCTCATTTGCATATTCAGTGGATTAAAACCAGGAGTGGATCAGAGCTCATTTGCATATTCAGTGGATTAAAACCAGGAGTGGATCAGAGCTCATTTGCATATTCAGTGGATTAAAACCAGGAGTGGATCAGAGCTCATTTGCATATTCAGTGGATTAAAACCAGGAGTGGATCAGAGCTCATTTGCATATTGTAGGTGATTAGGAGTGAGTGTCGCTCACCGATGATGGTGGATCTCAGGTGACCTGCGTGGAATTTCTTGGCGATGTTCGGTGAGCTGAGAGAGATGAAGATGATGAGATATTATTACACACTCTGGATCAGACAGGGGCGTGGCTGTCAGTGGGCGGGGCCTGTACAGGTGTTGGAGGTGTTACCTGTATTCAACCAGCGTTCTGCCTCTGGGCAGGGTTGTGAGGAGGTCACTGTTCACCCCGA
>JACRUU010000025.1:251530-254030 GCA_030449085.1 Kryptopterus vitreolus
CACCCATATATCTACACCACCCCTTATATCTACACCACCCATATATCTACACCACCTCTTATATCTACACCACCCCTCTACACCCACCCCTTATATCTACACCACCCATATATCTACACACCACCCATATATCTACACACCTCTACACCACCTCTTACATCTACACCACCCCTTATATCTACACCACCCATTATATCTACACCACCTCATTATATCTACACCACCTCTTATATCTACACCACCCATATATCTACACCACCTCTTATATCTACACCACCCCTTATATCTACACCACCCATATATCTACACCACCCATATATCTACACCACCCATATCTACACCACCTATATCTACACCACCCATATATCTACACCACCCATACATCTACACCACCCCTTATATCTACACCACCCTTACTATATCTACACCACCCCTTATATCTACACCACCTCTTACATCTATCTACACCACCTCTTATATACATCTACACCACCTCTTATATCTACACCACCTCTTATATCTACACCACCTCTTATATCTACACCACCTCTTATATCTACACCACCTCTTATATCTACACCACCCCTTAAATCTACACCACCCCTTAAATCTACACCACCCCTTATATCTACACCACCCATATACATCTACACCACCCATACATCTACACCACCCCTTATATCTACACCACCCATATATCTACACCACCCTTATCGACATTACTCTACACCACCCCTTATATCTACACCACCCCTTATATATCTACACCACCTTACTTACACCACCCATATCTACACCACCCTTACATCTACACCACCCCTTATATCTACACCACCTCTTACATCTACACCACCTCTACACCACCTCTTATATCTACACCACCTCTTATATCTACACCACCTCTTATATCTACACCACCTCTTATATCTACACCACCTCTTATATCTACACCACCTCTTATATCTACACCACCTCTTATATCTACACCACCTCTACACCACCCACCTATATCTACACCACCTCTTACATCTACACCACCTACACCACCCATTATCTACACCACCTATATCTACACCACCTCTTATATCTACACCACCCATATATCTACACCACCTCTTATACACCACCCCTTATATCTACACCACCCTTATATCTACACCACCTATATCTACACCACCCATATATCTACACCACCCATATATCTACACCACCCATATCTATCTACACCACCCTTATATCTACACCACCTCTTACACCACCACTTATATCTACACCACCCCTTATATCTACACCACCTCTTATATCTACACCACCCCTTATATCTACACCACCTCTTATATCTACACCACCTCTTATATCTACACCACCTCTTATATCTACACCACCTCTTATATCTACACCACCTCTTATATCTACACCACCTCTTATATCTACACCACCTCTTATATCTACACCACCTCTTATATCTACACCACCTCTTACATCTACACCACCTCTACACCACCTCTTATATCTACACCACCTCTTATATCTACACCACCTCTTATATCTACACCACCTCTTATATCTACACCACCTCTTATATCTACACCACCTCTTATATCTACACCACCTCTTATATCTACACCACCTCTTATATCTACACCACCTCTTATATCTACACCACCTCTTACATCTACACCACCCCTTACATCTACCACCCCTTACTACACCACCTCTTACATCTACACCACCCATATATCTACACCACCTCTTATATCACACCACCTCTACACCACCCCTTATCTATCTACACCACCTCTACACCACCCCTACATCTACACCACCTCTTATATCTACACCACCTCTTATATCTACACCACCTCTTATATCTACACCACCTCTTATATCTACACCACCTCTTACATCTACACCACCTCTTATATCTACACCACCCTTATATCTACACCACCTCTACACCACCTCTTACATCTACACCACCCATATATCTACACCACCCCTTATATCTACACCACCCATATATCTACACCACCCATCTTACATTATATCTACACAACACCCCTTATATATCTACACCACCTCTTACATCTACACCACCCATATCTACACCACCTCTATATCTACACCACCCCTTACAACCCCTATATCTACACCACCTCTTATATCTACACCACCCATATATCTCACCACCTACACCACCTCTTATATCTACACCACCTCTTATATCTACACCACCCATATATCTATCTACACCACCTCTTACATCTACACCACCCCTACACCACCTACATCTACCCCACCTCTTACACTACACCACCCATCTTATATCTACACCACCCTTATATCTACACCACCTCTTATATCTACACCACCCCTTACTATATCTACACCACCCCTTACACCCACATCTACACCACCCCTTATATCTACACCACCCTTACTTACATCTACACCACCCCTTACATCTACACCACCCATATATCTACACCACCCCTTACAT
>JACRUU010000025.1:256530-269030 GCA_030449085.1 Kryptopterus vitreolus
AAGACCAACGTTCAACAATCATCTCACCACCATCATCATCTCACCATCATCACCACCACTCACCATCATCATCTCACCATCTCATCTCACCATCATCTCACCCTCACTCATCATCACCATCTCACCATCATCATCCTCATCTCACCATCATCACCTTCATCTCACCCTCATCTCACCATCACTATCATCTCACCCTCATCTCACAATCATCACCTTCATCTCACCATCACTATTATCTCACTATCATCTCACCCTCATCTCACCATCATCAATCATCACCTTCATCTCACCATCATCACCATCATCTCACTATCACTATCATCTCACCCTCATCTCACAATCATCACCTTCATCTCACCATCATCACCTTCATCTCACCACCACTATCATCTCACCCTCATCTCACCATCATCACCTTCATCATCTCACCACCATCATCATCTCACCATCACTATCATCTCACCACCACCTCACCAACATCTCACCATCATCTCACCATCATCTCACCATCATCACCTTCATCTCACCATCACCATCATCTCACCCTCATCTCACCATCACCTTCATCTCACCTTCATCTCACCATCACTATCATCTCACCACCACCTCACCCTCATCTCACCATCATCACCCCATCTCACCATCATCACCTTCATCTCACCCTCATCTCACCACCACTATCATCTCACCCTCATCACCTTCATCTCACCATCACTATCATCTCACCACCATCATCATCTCACCACCATCATCATCTCACCATCACTATCATCTCACCATCATCACCTTCATCTCACCTCCATCTCACCACCACTATCATCTCACCATCTTCTCCTTCATCTCTCCTTCGACCTCACCCACATCTCACCATCACCTTCATCTCACCATGACTGTCCCCGTGCTCTCCCTCCTCATTAGTGCAGTGTAGATGTTTAGGTGATAACACTGTTGCTGTTCCTGGCAGAGGGTCTGAACGACGTGATCCTCTACACTCAGCCGGACGATAAGAAGAAGAACCGTGGTTTCTGTTTCCTGGAGTACGAGGACCACAAGTCAGCAGCTCAGGCTCGGAGGAGGTTGATGAGTGGGAAGGTGAAGGTGTGGGGAACGCTGGTGACCGTGGAGTGGGCCGATCCTATCGAGGACCCCGACCCTGAGATCATGGCCAAGGTGAGGGATCAGAAAGCTCAGTGTACTGATCTGTTCAGAACATTCCCGTCTGTGACGTCTCCTCGTCCACGGCGTCAGGTGAAGGTGCTGTTTGTGAGGAACCTGGGGAACGGTGTGACGGAGGAGATCCTGGAGAAGACGTTCGCTCAGTTTGGGAAGCTGGAGAGGGTGAAGAAGCTGAAGGACTACGCCTTCGTTCACTTCGAGGAGAGGGAGGGGGCGGTGAAGGTGAGGGGCGGAGTCACAGTGCTGGGGGAGGAGTGATGGAGGAAGTGGTGTTAAGTGTGTGTGTGTGTGTGTGTGTGTGTGTGTGTGTGTTGTGTGTGTAGGCTCTGGAGGAGATGAATGGGAAGGAGTTGGAGGGTGAGTGTGTAGAGATTGTGTTTGCGAAGCCTCCGGATCAGAAGAGGAAAGATCGCAAAGCACAGAGACATTCATCCAAACCACCCATGTAAGTGTGTGTGTGTGTTGTGTGTGTGTGTGTACGTGTGTGTGTACGTGTGTACTTTATGTATATGTCTGGACCTGTTTGTTTGTGTGTGTATGTGTGTAAATGTTTGTGTCAGCGTTGTGTGTTTGTGTGTGTGTGTGTGTGTGTGTACTTTATGTATATGTCTGGACCTGTTTGTTTGTGTGTGTATGTGTGTAAATGTTTGTGTCAGCGTGTGTGTGTGTGTGTGTGTGTGTGTGTGTGTGTGTGTGTACTTTATGTATACGTCTGGACCTGTTTGTTTGTGTGTGTATGTGTGTAAATGTTTGTGTCATGTGTGTGTGTGTGTGTGTGTGTGTGTGTGTGTGTACTTTATGTATACGGTCCTGGACCTGTTTGTTTGTGTGTGTATGTGTGTAATGTTTTTGTGTTTGTGTGTGCGTGTGGTGTGTGTGTGTGTGTACTTTATGTATACGTCTGGACCTGTTTGTTTGTGTGTGTATGTGTGTAAATGTTTGTGTCAGCTGTGTGTGTGTGTGTGTGTGTACGTACTTTATGTATACGTCTGGACCTGTTTGTGTGTGTGTGTGTGTAAATGTTTGTGTCAGCATGTGTGTGTGAATCTGTGTGTGTGTGTGTGTGTGTGTGTGTGTGTGTGTGTGTGTGTGTGTGTGTGTGTGTGTGTGTGTGTGTGTACTTTATGTATACGTCTGGACCTGTTTGTGTGTGTGTGTAAATGTTTGTGTCAGCATGTGTGAATGTGTGTGTGTGTGTGTGTGTGTGTGTGTGTGTGTGTGTGTGTGTGTGGTGTTTTGTGTGTGTGTGTAAACTGTGTGTGTGTGTGTGTGTGTGTGTGTACGCGCGATCCTAAACTTTCCCGTTGCTCCTCCCCTTTTCAGGTATGATGATTATTACTACTACGGCCCCCCTCAGGTTACTCCGCCCCCTCCCAGAGGGCGTGGCAGGGGCGGAGCCAGAGGTGGTTATTCCTACCCTTCTGATTATTACGGTTATGAAGACTACTACGACTATTATGGGTACGATTACCACGGTTACCGCGGCGGCTACGACGAGCCCTACTACGGCTACGACGACTTCCAGGGGCGGAGCCGAGGCGGCGCGAGGGGCGGGCCCAGAGGGGGTCGCGGGGCGGGGCCTCCGCGCAGCAGGGCCGGATTTCCCCAGCACGGCGGCGCGGGAGGAGGCGGAGCGAGGAGAAGAGGAGGCGGGGTTCGAGGGGTACGTGGGCGCGGCGGGGACGTAGGAGGCAAACGCAAAGCGGACGGTTACGGCCAGCCCGATTCCAAACGCCGTCAGATTCATAATCAGAGCAGTAATCAGAACTGGGGCTCGCAGCCCATCGCACAACAACCACTACACAACAACAAACGTCATTACAACTACACAACTCACCAGGAGTTTTTATCACGACTCATTCAGCCAGCAGTGGAAGTAGATCAAAGCCCCCCCCTCACCTATCTATCTATCTCCCCCCCCCCCACCTATCTATCTATCTATCTATCTCCCCCCCCCCTCACCTCTATCTATCATCTCCCCCCTCCCTCCCCCCCCTCACCTCTATCTCTCCTCCCCCCACCTCTATCTCCCTATCTATCTCCCCCCCCCCCTCACCTATCTATCTATCCCCTCCCCCCTCACCTATCTATCATCTCCCCCCCCTCCTCCTACCTATCTATCTATCTCCCCCTCCCCTCTCACCTATCTATCTATCTCCCCCTCCCTCCCCCCTCACCTATCTATCTATCTCCCCCCCCCTCACCTATTATCTATCTCCCCCCTCACCTCTCTCTCTCTCCCTCCCCCTACCTATCTATCTATCTCATCTATCTATCTCCCCCCCCTCCCCCCTCACCTATCTATCTATCTCCCCCCCCCTCCCCCCTCTATCTCCCCCCCCCCCCCTCATCTATCTATCTATCTCCCCCCTCACCTATCTATCTATCTATCCCCCCCCCCCCCTCACCTATCTATCTATCTCCCCCCCCTCACCTATCTATCTCCCCTCTATCTCCCCCTCCCCCTCACCTCTATCTCTCCTCCCCCTCCCCTCCTACCTCTATCTATCTCCCCCCCCCCCTCACCTATCTATCATCTCCCCCCCCCTCACCTATCTATCTATCTCCCCTCCCCCCTCACCTCTCTATCATCTCCCCCCCTCACCTATCTATCTATCATATCTCCCCCCCTCCTCACCTATCTATCTATCCCCCTCCCCCCCCTCACCTATCTATCTTCTCCATCCCCCCCCCCCCTCACCTATCTATCCTATCTCCCCCCCTCACCTATCCTATCTATCATCTCCCCCCGATCCCTCCTCACCATCTATCTATCTCCCCCTCCCCCCTATATCTATCTCTCTCCCCTCCCCCCCCCTCACCTATCTATCTTATCGCCCCTCCCTCACCTATCTATCTAGCTCCCCCCTCACCTATCTATCTATCTCCCCCCCCCCCCCCCCATCTCTCTCCCCTCCCCTCTCCCCCCCCCCCCTCCCTATCTATCTATCTCCCCCCCTCACCTATCTATCTAATCTCCTATCTCATCTCCCCCCCCCCCCTCTATCTTCTATCTCCCCCCCCCTCCTTCCTCTCCTATTCTATCTCCTCTCCCCCTCCCGCCTACCTATCTATCTATCTCCCACCCTCCTCCGTCCTATCTATCTCCCCCTCCCCCCTCACCCCTATCAATCTATCCCCCCCCCCCCCTCCCTCTCTATCTATCTCCCCCCCCTCACCTATCTATCTATCTCCCCCCCCCTCACCTATCTATCTATCTCCCCCCTCACCTATCTATCTATCTCCCCCCTCCCTCCTCCTATATATCTCCCCCTCCCCCTCACCTACTATCTATCTCCCTCCATCTCCCATCTCCCCCCCCCCCTCTATCATCTATCTCCCCCTCCCTCACCTATCTATCTCTCTCCCCCCTCCCTATCTCTCTCCCCCCCCTCTCCCTCCCCCTCTCTCACCCCCCTCCTCCCCCCCCCCTCACTATCTATCTTCTCCCTTAAAATCCCCCTCCCCCCTCTCCTCCCCCTCCCCCCTCTCCCCCTCCCCTCCCTATCTATCTATCTCCCCCCCCCTCTCTCTATCCCTCCCCTCTCTCTAATCCCCCCTCCCCTCTCTCTCTATCCCCTCTCCCCCCTCTCTCTCTATCCCCCCCCCTCCGCTCTCCCCCCTCCCCTCCCCCTCCACCTATATCTATCCCCCTCTCTCCCCTCTCTCTCTATCCCCCTCTCCCCCCTTTCTCTCTCTACCCCCCCTCTCTCTATCCCCCTCTCCTCTCCCTGATTGGGTTGAGTATAATCCCCTCCTTTACAGGGTTTATCTCTCCACCTGGACTTGCTCTCACACTCCTCTTTTATTATGTTTTTAAATATCCACTCGTAGATTTTAATCATACGCGGCGAAAACCGTAACCTTCTCCGCCGTGTGCCGAATCTGCGCTCTGTTCTTCACTGTGTGTGTTTCTATAAACAACAACAACAACAAAACAACAACAACAACAACAAAAACAAACAAAACCCCGAGAGAAATCCCTGAATCTGCTCTGTGTATGTGAAATGAGCGTGTTTTCTTTTCTTTTCCATTTTGGCTTGTAATCCTTTTGCTGTGTGTGTGTGCTGCTCTGAATAAAACCATACACGCACAAACGTGTAGAAAAGCAAACTCACAACCGTTGTGTTTCAAATTCTAATTGTGTTTCAAAATATTCCTCTACAAAATCTGACCAAAGCTCCATGTGGATGAAAAGGACGTCAGGTTTGCTCACGCTGGAGTGTGTGGTGTGTGTGTGTGTGTGTGTGCGCGCGCGCCTCAGGGTGTGATTGTTGTATAGTATGAAGGTTGTGTGTTCACTTCCTCTCTCAACCTGACCCAAATTCTCCTCATTATTAACCACAGGTGTTACCCATGACCTGCATGACCTACCTACCCTCTCTCTCTCACACACACACACACACACACACACACTATCTCTCTACACACACACACACACACACACACATATTCACACTGGTGTTGAGTATGAGTGCAGTGCTACTGGTGTCCAGCAGGGGCACTGTGCATGTTTATTACAGTAGGGTTTTCACTGGTGTGTGTGTGTGTGTGTGTGTGTGTGTGTGTGTGTGTGTGTGTGTGTGTGTGTGTGTGTGTGTGGTGTGTGTGTGTGTGTGGTGTGTGTGTTAACACGCCTCTATTCGTTCTTCCTCTTGTCACCTGAGTAGCAGGTAAAGGCCTCGAGAGCGACGCTCACAGACCCCCTCTGAGTGAAGAGCGGCTCATTAAAGCGCAGCTTCCTCTCAGACGACGCCGGAGGAGGCGGACGCGGCGGTAAGATGCACTTCCTGCCGTCTAAGTCCTACTTCCTGCTTTACAGAAGGCACACAAAAACCCGGCCATCTACAACTACGAGCCATGACGTTACCCCAACACACACCACACACCCTGTACACTGTATGATAGGGGGGCGTGTCCCAAACCACACACCTTGTTCAATTATGAGAGGGGGGCGTGTCCCAAACCACACACCCTGTACACTATATGAGGGGGGGCGTGTCCCAAACCACACACCCTGTACACTATATGAGGGGGGGGCGTGTCCCAAACCACACACTCTGTACACTGTATGAGAGGGGGGGGCGTGTCCCAAACCACACACCCTGTGGGCGGGGTTTGTGAGCAGGTGGGGTTTGGGACGTGTGGGCGGGGTTTGTGAGCAGGTGAGGTGTGGGCGGGGTTGTGAGCAGTGGTGGTTTGGGACGTGTGGGCGGGGTTTGTGAGCAGGTGGGGTTTGGGACGTGTGGGCGTGTGAGTGTGTGTGTGTGTGAGAGAGAGAGAGTGTGTGTTTGTGTGTTTGTGTGTGGTGTGTGTGGTGTGTGTGTGTGTGTGTGTGTGTTTGTGTGTGCTGTGAGAGTGTGTGTGTGTGTTCAGTAGAACCACAGAATCGGTTCCTGCTCAATAGAGATGAGATGATTCGGATTCACGGGTGGTGGATTCGGTGTGTTCTGGCTCCCCCTAGCGGCCTTCTGGGGGGAAATCAGGCAGAAGCGAATCATGAATAGAATCACTGATTCATGATTCAGTGAATCAGGATTCGATTCTGTAAACGGATCTCTCATGCAGTGACGGCTGCTGATTGGCTGCTGCCTCTCACAACCGCCAGCCTGACGTCATCCCACGGGCCTGGGCTGTGATTGGCTGAGGCGGAGCGCGGTAGCGGTGATTGGTCAGAGCGGGATTTAAAAACAGTCGGTTCGTTTTTGTCCGCGATCGGAGCGTTAGCGTCGAGTGTGTCAATAATAATAATAATAATAATAATAATAATAATAATAATAATAATAATAATAATAATAATAATAATAATAATATATAATAGATTAGAAGCAGTGCGTTTTAAAGGTAAAGTGTGTGAAAGGCGGAGCAGCATGGATATTCACTATTATCTAGAGTAAGTACGAGACAGGGACATGCTAACTAACATGCTAATAATGCTATCATCACCATCATCACTATCACTATCACCGCTCGTGCAGGATCTCTGTACACACGTGATCATAATCAATACTGTTTCACTTCAGGCACTTCGAGTCCACTGTGAGGAACATCACTCTACAAGATCCTCTGGAGGCCTGGGACAAGTGAGTCTCACACACACACACACACACACACACACACACACAGGGTGAGAGGGGTGAAGTTGGTGATTTGTTGTTGAGGTTTCTGGGCTTTTTGGACACCACACTGCCCGCTGAGGAGAAAGAGGAGAAGATGGCTGTGGTGATGGAGAGACTGGTGAAGACCTTCGTGCAAGACCCACGCTACCACCATGACCCCCGCTTCATCCACCACTGCATCCGATACGTGAGTGTACACACACACACACACACACAACACACAGGGTTCCAGGTAGGAGCTCACTCTGACTGTGTGTGTGTGTGTGTGTTTCCAGGCCAGTCATCACCCTGACCCGGTGAGTGTGTACAGTGAGGTGCACGGTGTGGGTGTGGGGAGGTGTGCGGCGCTTCTCTACACCAGTTGGGCGGAGCAGTGTGAGAGGAGGAATCTGCACACGCAGGCCGAGCACATCTTCCACCGAGCGCTGGAGAACCGAGCAGAACCTCTCCACACACTGCAGCACCACTACACGTCAGTACACCTTCTCACTAGCACATCATTAACCTCCGTCCCCTCCGTCACTCATTCTCCTGTGTGTGTGTGTGTGTGTGTGTGTGTGTGTAGGTTATTTAAGAGCAGGACAGGACGTTCTCACGCCGCTCTGTCAGGTAGGAAACACCTCACCTGCTTTAGTCACACTGTGATACCGACGTCTTCCTACCATAATTACACACGTGTGTGTGTGTGTGTGTGTGTGTGTGTGTGTGTGTGTGTGTGTGTGTGTGTGTGTGTGTTATAGTGAGTGCTCCTCTGCATGATTCTCAGCTGGTTAATCAGCAGCTGCATCAGAGAGACGGAGTTCATCCTCAGTGTACAGTAAGAACACACACACACACACACACTATTCTACACAATAACAACAATATGTACACAATAACAACAATCTGTACACAATAACAACAACCTGTACACAATAACAAATACACAATCACTTAACTGTACACAATAACAACAACCTGTACACAATAACAACACAATAACAACAACCTGTACACAATAACAACAATCTGTACACAATAACAACAAACCTGTAACACAAATAACAATCTGTACACAATAACAACAATCTGTACACAAACAACAATAACAACAACCTGTACACAATAACAACAACCTGTACACAATAACAACAACCTGTACACAATAACAACAATATGTACACAATAACAACAATCTGTACACAATAACAACAACAACCTGTACACACAACAACCTGTACACAATAACAACAACTGTACACAACAACATGTACACAATAACAACAACCTGTACACAATAACAACAACCTGTACACAATAACAACAACAATAACAACAATGTACACAATAACAACAATCTGTACACAATAACAACAACCTGTACACAATAACAACAACCTGTACACAATAACAACAACCTGTACACAATAACAACAATCTGTACACAATAACAACAATCTGTACACAAACAACAATAACAACAACAATCTGTACACAATAACAACAATCTGTACACAATAACAACAACCTGTACACAATGTACACAATAACAACAATCTGTACACAATAACAACAATTCCTGTACACAATAACAACAATCTGTACACAATAACAACAATCTGTACACAATAACAACAATCTAACAACAATCACAATGTACACAATAACAACAATCTGTACACAATAACAACAATCTGTACACAATAACAACAATCTGTACACAATGTACACAATAACAACAATCTAACACAATCTGTACACAATAACAACAATCTGTACACCAATTCAATTGTGTGTTTTGCAGGATGCTCGTTCCTCCCAATGTCCTGCAGTGAAAACAGTGCGTATGTAAGTGTACACACACACACACACACACAGATGATGAGTGTATGGTTGTATTTGTGTGGTAATAATGTGTGTTACAGAATCTCACGCTCGGAGAATAATCCTCCTACACGCAGCAGTGTGACGGAGTGTGTGTCCATGTACTGCGTGTCTGAGTTGGTGTGTGACGGATCTGAGCTGAGCTTCGAGGAGCTTCGAGCGCGGAGATACTTCACCAAACTCCAACAGCACGAGCTGCAGAAACAACAGAGTGAGACACACACACGCTCACACACACACACACGCTCTCACACATACACTCACACACACACGCCACGCTCACACACACACACACTCACACACACATACACTCATACACACTCATTCACAGACACACACACACCAAACTCCAACAGCACGAGCTGCAGAAAACAAACAACATAGCGTGAGACACACACACACACGACTCACACACACACACAGCTGCACACAACGCCACAGCACTCAATAACACTTCACACACAACACTACACACACACTCACACACACACAACACCTCACACACACTCACACACACTCACACACACACAGGACTCAAAACACTACACACACGCTCCACCAACGCAAACACAACACACACCACCTCACACACAAGCTGCAGAAACACACACACACACACCGGCACTTCACACACACGCTCACACAGCCCAACACACACACACACACGCTCACACACACACACACACACACACACGAACTCTCACAGTTCACACACCGTCACACACAGCGCTCACACAACACACACACACCACACCACACACCGCTCACACACAAACACGGCACACATCACACAACTAACACACACCACACACGCTCACACACACACACGTCTCACACACACACACACTCACACACACCCAGCACGACACCCCCCACCACACACACACACACACACACACCACACGCTCACACACACGCACACACACACACACACACACACTCACACACACGCTCACACACACACACACAGCTCAACACACACTCACACACAACACTCACACACACCAACACACACACCACACGCTCACACACACGCTCACACACACACGCGCTCACACACACACACACAAGCTCACACACACACACGCACACCACTCACACGCACGCTCAACACACGCTCACACACACACCACGCTCACACACTCAAGACACATCACACAACGCTCACACACACACACACCACACGCTCACACACACGCTCACACACACACACAAACACACTCACCACACGCTCACACACACACACCACACACGCTCACACACACGCCTCACACACACACCAAACTCCAACAGCACGAGCTGCAGAAACAACAGTGAGACGCTCACACACACACACACATACACTCTCACACACGCTCACACACACTCACTCACACACACACACACACCAAACCTCGAACAGCAGGAGCTGCAGAAACAACAGAGTGAGACACACACACACACACACACATACATAAACATACATACACACACACACACACACATACACACACACACACACACACACACTCACACACACATAAACTCATACACACTCATTCACAGACACACACACACAAAACTCGAACAGCACAAGCTGCAGAAACAACAGAGTGAGACACACACACACATACCATACATACATACACATACACTCACACACAGACACACACACTCACACAAACACACACAAACACACACATAAACACTCATACACACTCATTCACAGACACACACACACCAAACTCCAACAGCACGAGCTGCAGAAACAACAGAGTGAGACGCTCACACACACACGCTCACACACACGCACTCACACACGCTCACTCACACACACGCTCACACACACGCTCACACACACACACACACACGCTCACGCACGCTCACACACACACAAAACTCGAACAGCAGGAGCTGCAGAAACAACAGTGAGACACACACACACACACACACACGCTCACACACACGCTCACACACACGCTCACACACACACACACACACACACACACACACACACATACATACATACATACATACACACACATCACACATACACACACAACATACACACACACACACACACACACTCACACACACACATACACTCATACACACTCATTCACAGACACACACACCAAACTCTAACAGCAGGAGCTGCAGAGACAACACGGTGCGACACACACATACATACCAAACTCTGAGTGTGTGTGTGTGTGTATGTATGTATGTGTGTGTGTGTGTAGCGGAGGTGGTGATGAGATATGAGGAGGAGATACAGGAGGTGGTGAGATTGAAGAAGCTATTAGAGGAAATGAACAACAAACTGACCGATGACGCACACCTGCAACAGGTACACACACACACACACACACACACACACACACCTGCAACACACACACACACACACCTGCAACAGGTACACACACACGCACACCTGCAACAGGTACACACACACACACACACCTGCAACAGGTACACACACACACACACACCTGCAACAGCTACACACGTACACACGCACACCTGCAACAGGTACACACACACACACACCTGCAACAGGTACACACACACACACACACTGCAACAGGCGCACACACACACACACACCTGCAACAGGCGCACACACACACACACACCTGCAACAGGCGCACACACACACACCTGCAACAGGCACACACACACCACACTGCAAACAGGCACACACACACACACACACACACCACAGCACACAGCACACACACACACACACACACACACACACACACACTTCACCTGCAACACCCAGACACACACACACACCTGCAACAGACACACACACACACACCTGCAACAGGTAGACAAATACCTTGCATGAATACTTATAAAGATGGGTTTTAGTCTTCACACTGTGTGTGTGTGTGTGTGTGTGTGTGTGTGTGTGTATAGTTTCCCTCAGGACCACACCTTCCCCAGATGAGAGAGGAAACTCCAGGAGAGTCAGACAGTGTGTCACACCCCGACACGTCACTCTCTCAGAGACTGCAACACACACTCTCACTCGCCTCACACACACACAACCTTACACACCCTGCAGAGCCCACAGCACAGTGTGTGTGTGAGAGACATGAGGAACCACATGCTGAGGCAGAGAGTCACACACACCACCACAACACTCTCGAGAGGTGAGACACACACACACACCACCACCAACACTCTCGAGAGGTGACACACACCACCCAACACCTCGAGAGTAGACACACACACACACCACACACACTCGAGAGGTGAGACACACACACACACCACTCTCGAGAGTGAGACACACACACACACCCACCACAACACTCTCGAGAGGTGAGACACACACACACACCACCACAACAC
>JACRUU010000025.1:279030-296530 GCA_030449085.1 Kryptopterus vitreolus
TGGTTCCACAAAGCCCAGATCCGGCGTGGGGTGCGAGTCAGCACGTCCCCATGAGTCCACCAGCAGCGGCGGGGTTCGGCTGGATGCAGGTGGTGAGTCCGCTCCAGCTCTCAGAACCTGACCTGGATGTGATGATGGAATCTCCACAGCAGACCTCCAGACCAGGCCGGAACGTCCACTCGGAGCAGCAACCATCATCATCGTCATCATCATCATCACCACCATCATCGTCGTCATCATCATCATCACCATCATCATCGTCATCACCACCATCATCATCTAATGTTCTGCTCCCAAAAACCTCCTTCGGCAGACGCAAGTCTGAGAAGACGCTCCTCTCCGGTTTCTCCACCTCCCTGAAGTGTAGAAGCTCTGACCACTTCCAGGACGTTCCCATGAGTCCAGCTGCAGAGATCTGCTCGGAAAGTCCTGCACGGAACATGGAGGAGGATCTGGAGGTCATGATGAATCCACAGCAGAACAGGAAAACATCTGCCAGGCCGAGCGTGCTGGACATGTCCCTCAAACTGAGCTGGGCTGATGTTCCCATGAGTCCTGCCCCGCCCACTGCCCCGCCCACTGCCCCGCCCCCTTCCTCAGGTACTCCTCCATGTCATAACCATATTCTTTAGTTCAGAAGGTGCAGTAATGCTAAACAGATCCCTCACTGTGTGTGTGTGTGTGTGTGTGTGTGTGTGTGTGTGTGTGTGTGTGTGTGTGTGTGTGTGTGTGTGTACAGTGTGTGGTTTCTGATCCGTGGGATGATGAGGTGATTGTGTCTCTCAAAAAAAAAAAAAAAAAAACTCGCTGGTCTCCATCCTCCCCTGACCTCGTACCCCAACCTGAGCACCTGGTCATGCAGCGTTCCTCCAATCACCCCCAAACTCACCGTGCAGATGGGTAACAACATCTCTCACACACACACACACACACACACACACACACACACTAGCCGCTAGCACGCGCGTTCTACCTTCTGCTCAACTTGCAAGGGGTTTGGAGGTGATATGAGACGTGTGTGTGTGTGTTTCAGGTGATAAGTGTTTGCGTGTGGATGGAGTGGTCGGTCAGGGCGCTTTTGCCACCGTCTATCAGGCCACCGAGATCAACACCCTTCATAAACTCATCCTGAAGGTACATCGTCTCATCTCTCTCTCCTCCGTCTCATCTCTCTCTCCTCCGTCTCATCTCTCTCTCCTCCGTCTCATCTCTCTCTCTCCTCCGTCTCTCTCTCTCTCTCTCTCTCTCCTCCGTCTCTCCATCGTCTCTCTCTCTCTCTCTCTCTCATCTCTCTCATCTGTCTCATCTCTCTCTCTCTCCTGTCTCCTCTGTCTCATCTCTCTCTCTCTCCTCTGTCTCATCTCTCTCTCTCTCCTCTGTCTCATCTCTCTCTCTCTCCTCTGTCTCATCTCTCTCTCTCTCCTCTCTCTCCCTCCGTCTCATCTCTCTCTCTCTCTCTCTGTCTCATCTCTCTCTCTCTCCTCTGTCTCATCTCTCTCTCTCCTCCGTCTCATCTCTCTCTCCTCCGTCTCATCTCTCTCTCCTCTCCATCGTCTCATCTCTCCTCCGTCTCCTCTCATCTCTCGTCTCATCTCTCTCTCCTCCGTCTCATCTCTCTCTCCTCCGTCTCATCTCTCTCTCCTCCGTCTCATCTCTCTCTCCTCTCCATCTCATCTCTCTCTCTCTCTCCTTCCGCTCATCTCTCTCATCTCCCTTCTCTCGTCTCATCTCTCCCTAGTCTCCCCCCTTGTGTGTCTCTCGTTGTGTGTGGTGTGTCTCATCGTCATCTCTCACTCCTCATCTCACCCTCGTGTCTCTCCAGTGTGTGTGTCTCTCTCTCTCATCCCTCGTCCGTGTGTCCTGTGTGTGTGTGTGTGTGTGTGTAGGTACAGAAGCCCTCGAGTCCGTGGGAGTTCTATGTGAACACACAGCTGGATTTGCGTGTGGAACCTGGTGCGCGTCACCTTTACCACCAGCTCCACACCGCTCACCTTTACACCAACGCCAGCGTTCTCCTCGGTGACCTGCACACCTGCGGCACACTGCTGGTGTGGAAACATCACACACACACACACACACACACACTGTCCACCTTTTCACAAACCTTCTCTCTAACAAACATAAGTGTGTGTGTGTGTGTGTGTGTGTGTGTGTGTGTGTGTGTGTAGAACGTGGTGAATGTGTATAAGAGTCGCAGTGAGAGATTGATGCCGCAGCCCCTGGTGATGTACTTTACTGTGTGTATCCTGCACATGGTGGAGAAACTACACAACTCACACATCATCCACGCCGACATCAAACCCGACAACTTCCTGCTGAGAGAGAGGTGTGTGTGTGTGTGTGTGTGTGTGTGTGTGTGTGTGTGTTGTGTGTGTGTGTGTGTGTGTGTGTGTGTGTGTGTGTGTGTGTGTGTTGGTGGTGTATCTGACCCTCTGACCTGTGTGTGTGTGTGTGTGACCTGTGTGTGTGTGTGTGTGTGTGTTCTGACCTGTGTGTGTGGGTGTGTTGTTCTGACCTGTGTGTGTGTGTGTTCTGACCTGTGTGTGTGTGTGCAGGTTCCTGTACAATAAGACAGTGAGTGAGGAGGAGATGGAGGATGATGACGGTCTGGTTCTGATCGATTTTGGACAGAGTATCGACATGACGCTGTTCCCGGATGGAGTTCAGTTCACGGCCCATTGCATGACCTCCGGCTTCCAGTGTACCGAGATGCTCAGCGGCAAACCCTGGACCTACCAGGTACCTCCATCCTCTGCTCCATGTTCTCCTCCATGTTCTCCTCCTCCACAATCTCCTCACCCCCCCCTGCCCCGTGTGTGTGTGTGTGTGTGTGTGTGTGTGTGTGTGTGTGTGTGTTGTTTCAGACGGATTATTTTGGGATAGCGGGTACGGTCTACTGCTTGTTGTTTGGTTCCTACATGAAGGTGAGGAAGGATGGAGGTGTGTGGAGCAGCGGTGGAATGTTTAAGAGGTGAGTGTGGTGTTTCTGTGCTCACACACACACACACACACACACACACACACACACACCGTGCATCACTGCACTGAGCCCTGTTGAGTGTGATGGTGGGGTGTGAGAAGGTTCCTGCAGCATGTTGGAGGTTTCAGGTTCTCCGTGTGTTCCTCAGGAAACCTCACAGCGCTCTGTGGCAGGATTTCTTCCACGTGTTGCTGAACATTCCGGACGGCGCGTCCTTGCCGAGTCTGTGTGCTCTACGTCAGCGCGTGAGCGCCGCCCTGCTGGAACATTACTCCACCAAACTGCTCGGCCTGAAGAACCAGCTCCTCGTGCACATCCTCCAGTCCAGAAGCTCCCGCAGATAATCTCCTCCTCCTCCTCCTCCTCCTCCTCCTCCCTCACGGTCCTGACTGCACTCCTACATCACCCCCCTCCTCCCCCCCCACTTTTACTTTCATTTTCATTTCAATATGTAAAAATAAACAAAAACAAACAAAAGAATTCAATAAAAATCATTTTAGCCGGTGATTAATGAGGGTTAGTTTCATCATCACACACACGTTATGTACTTATTACAGT
Source organism: Kryptopterus vitreolus (assembly GCA_030449085.1). Classification (NCBI taxonomy): domain Eukaryota; kingdom Metazoa; phylum Chordata; class Actinopteri; order Siluriformes; family Siluridae; genus Kryptopterus; species Kryptopterus vitreolus. Next base: position 282,569 of record JACRUU010000025.1, read on the forward strand.
ATTTAGTCAGGGGGAAGATCACACACACACACACACACACACTTTATGTACTTATTACAGTATTTAGTCAGGGGGAAGATCACACACACACACACACACTTTATGTACTTATTACAGTATTTAGTCATGGACGATCACACACACACACACACACACACTTTATGTACTTATTACAGTATTTAGTCAGGGGGAAGATCACACACACACACACACACTTTATGTACTTATTACAGTATTTAGTCAGGGGGAAGGAGGATCTCACACACCACACACACACACACACACACACACACACACACACACACACACTTTATGTACTTATTACAGTATTTAGGTCACACACCCCTTTATGATGTACTCAGTGTTAGTATGAGTCAGAGCGTGGTAATAAGTGCAGGTTGTTTTGTAGATCTCCTGTAATGATGCAGCGTCTCGTCTTACACTAAACACATTTTACCTTCATCACCACCAACATCCAGCACTGATCACCATCACCATCCTCCACCATCACCACCTAGCACTGATCACCACCATCACCACCATCACCATCCTCACCACCATCATCACCATCACCACCACTATCACCACCATCACCACCATCACCACCAACATCACCATCCTCCACCATCACCACCTAGCACTGATCACCACCATCACCACCAACATCACCATCCTCCACCATCACCACCTAGCACTGATCACCACCATCACCACCAACACCATCACCATCCTCCACCATCACTACTACCATCACCAACACCAATGTCGCCTCACCACACAAACCACTATAAACCATCACCAACATCAACAAGAGACCATCACCCCACCACCAACGCACTACCATCACTGATCACCAAAGAAACCCACGCCACCACCACCATCCACCACCATCCACCATCACCACCACCAACCCCTGTCCCATACTGATCACCACCACGCCACCACCAACCACTACCATCACCACCCACCCATCCAAATCATCACACCACTACCATCACCACCATCACTGATCCCCACCACACATGTACTGTAATACCTTATACATACACACACACAACCACCCCCGCACACTACTCTTAATACATCATATATACATAACACACACACTTACTGTAATACACTTATACAGTACTCCCCACACAGCACACCATACTGTAATACACTTAATACATATCACACACACACACGTACTGGTAATACACTTATACATACACACCCACAATAGTGGAGAACACCTCACACATACGTCATACACATATATCACATACACACACACGATACGTCTCCCTTATACATACACACACACACACACCATACTGTACACCTTATACATACATACACACACACACCCGCACACATACTGTAATACACATATATACATACACACACACTCCGTGTAATACACTTATCATACACACACACCCACACACATACTGTAAAAACACTTATACAGACACAACAAGCGACCCGCACACATACTGTAAGCCCCGATCTATACACACACACACACACACATGTACTGTAATACACTTATACATACACACACACACACACCCGGGGGGGCGGGCACACACAGTACTTTAAGGTACACATATAATAACATACACCCACACCACAGCACGGGGGATACTCGGTAATACACCTACACACACACACACACACATGTACTGTAATACACTTATACATACACACACACACATTACTATAGTAATAACCATATATACATACACCACACCACACATACTGTATACACCCCATACATACCAGCCAAAAAACACTCTGCCTAGAAAAAAAAAAAATAAGCCACGTATACAGGTACACACACACGCACCCCGCACCCATGAACTAGGCAAATACCCAGCACTCATACCTACATGACACACCACACGACTGGTATACACTTATACATACCACAACACCAGCCCCACAATACTTGGAACACTACTATACAACACACACCATGACGACACCGTCCGGCGCACACATACTGTAATACCATATATACTACCACACGTACTTGTAATACACTTAGGATACAATAGCATACACACCATTGCTATCTCGCTAAATACAACTTAACGATACTCCACAATTACAAACACGTACTCCGCAACAACATACTGTAATGCACATATAGACACCGCACTACACTCACTACTCGTATACACTTAAGTACCAAAAATACACACACAGCACTCAAACACCCGCACACATAATCTGTACTACAACATATATACATCACACACCACTACTGTAATCCAGACTTCACTACACATACACACCCTCACACATACTGTAATCCACTTATCCATCACACAGGCACAGGGGGTGACCCGCACACACTACTGTAATACACATATCACACGACACACAGCACGTCACGACTCAAAACTGTGACTTAATACCACTTAGTAGCATACACACAGCCGCACAAGAGGCACAACGACATTGGTTTACTGGTTAAATAGCACTATCGATACGATACAACCCAGCACACTGTACTCAAAAAAAGGTAAACACTTATACATAACACACAGGGTCAACGATTCCTACAGCCAAGACGAACATGTTAAACTCGTACTACACTTATAGAGGCATACATACCCACAGGGCCTCACTACTGTCATTACTTTAACATACACACAAACACACACACACATGTACTGTAATACACTTATACATACACACACACACACACACGTCACAACATACGGGTATATCACTTATACCTATCACATACACACACACCTACTGTAATACCCTTATACAGTACAACAACACACACACATGTACTGTAATCCACTTATAGAAAGCGTAGGTCACACACGCACCCATGACTAGTAATACAAACGGGTATACATGCAACGAATACACACACACACACACATGTACTGTAATACACTTATACATACACACACACACACATGTGTACTTACTTGAAACATCATACCATTACATACCACACGTCACCACCACACCAACACACACCCACACACAAACATTACTGTAATACACTTATACATAAACCACTCACACACACCAACCACGTTTGTACTTTCTTTAATACATAACATACACACAACACATGTACTTTAATACACTTATATATATATATACACACACACACAGACATGTACTGGTATACACACTGTACTTCAAAGACATACTGTAAGACATTAGCACACTGGTATACACTCTTGCACAGAATAAATAGTGTGTGTGTGTGTGTGTGTGTGTGTGTGGTGTGTGTGAAAATGTGGTCCTGGGTGGTCGTTGATAAAGACTTGTCCTTGTTACTCTGCTAGAACGTGGGCTGAAAGTTCAGCGTGTGTGAGGAGAGGGCGGCAAACACACACCATAATAAAAAAGTGTGTGTGTGTGTGTGTGTGTGTGTGTGTGTGTGTGTGTGTGTGACTACAGATGTCTAAATCAGGACATGAACAGTTGTCTGTTGTCTGTCATTAAATATCTGTTTAGAAGTGTGTGTTTGTGTGTGTGTGTGTATCTGTATGAAACAGAAGTGTATGTGTGTGTCTGTATGAAACAGGAATGTGTGTGTTTGTGTATGAAACAGGAGGTTGTGTGTATGCATGTGTCTGTGTATGTGTGTCTGTATGAAACAGTATGAAACAGAATATGTGTGTATGAAAACAGGGTAGGTTGTGTGTGTATGTGGGTATGAAACAGGAGGTGGGTTGTGTCTGTGGTGTAGCTGTGTGGGTGGGTGGGGGGTATGAGCACAGGAGGGAATATGGGTGGATTGCAGGAGCGAGTAGGGATTTGGGAGTAAAGGGGGAAAGGGGATTAATTTGTCAATTAATGTTTAGGTCGATGGAGAGGTGGCCCGCCGGGAATTTTGGTGTTTTGTGGGTCTGAAAGTCTTTGTGTCGGGGGCCCGGGGGGCCGGCCCGGTTAGTGTCTGTATGATGTGGTCGTGCAACATGAGGTGTGTTTAGTGTTGTCTCGAAAACCAGGGGTTGTGTGTTCGTGTATGTGTGTACTGGGAACCCGGATGTTTGGTGTGGTTGGTGGATGAGGGGGGGTGTCTGCAAGGGCCGAAGTTGGGTGGTGTTGTGGTGGTGGGTCTTGACTTTGTAGGAAAGGGGGATCTGGCCCCCGGCGGTTTTGTGTGTTCTGTCTGCCCCGGCGGCGGGTGGGTTGGGTGGTTAAAGTCTGTCGTGTGTTCTGTGTGTCTGGGACGAAAAGAACACGCCTGCGGGATTGGAAATTTTTGTTCGGTGTTTTTCTTCCCACCGGCGAACTCTTTATTTTATTTGTGATTTCTGCCCCCGCGGTTTGTGTGGTCAATGTGTGACCTGCCCCCGGACGGATTCTGTGAATGTCTGCCCACATGCGGGTTGTGTGTGTATGTGTGTATGAAACAGGAGGTTTGTGTGTATGTGTGTATGAAACAGGAAGGGTTGTGGTGTGTATGTTGTAAATGAAACAGGAAGGTTTGTTGTGTGTGGTGTAGTGAAACAGGAGGTGTTGTTTAGGGATTGTCTGTGTGTGCGGGGGTGCCCAGGAGTGTTTGTTTTTGTGGTCTGTGGTGTATGAAACAAGGAGGTTGTGTGTGTGTGGGTGGTATGACACAGGAGGTTGTGTGTGTGTGTGTGGGTGGGGTGTATGAAACAAGGAGGTTGTGGGTGTGTATGTGTGTATGAAACAAGGAGGTTGTGTGTGTCTGTGTGTATGGTAAACATGATGTTTGTGTGGTGGTATGTTTGTATGAATAGCATGAGTTTTGTGTAGTTGGGGGGTCTGGGTGTGTCTGGGCCCGCCGGCTGGGTGTGTGGTGTCTGTGGGGTGTATGCCCCCGGCTTTTGGGGATGTGTGTTGTCTGCCCACCGAGCGGTTGTGTTTGTTTGTCGGGCACCCCGGCTGTTGTGTGTGTCTGCTCCCTGTAGTCTGGCCCCCTGCGGTTGTTTGTGTGTGTGTGTATGAAACAGGAGGTTGTGTGTGTGTGTGTGTAATGAACAGGAGGTTGTTTTGTATTGTGTATGAAACAGGAGGTTTTGTGTGTGTATGTTTGTATGAACAGGACTTTTGTGTGTGTGTGTATGAACAGGAGGTTGTGTGTGGTTGTGTATGCCACAGGTAGGTTGTGTGTGTATGTGTGTATGGAAACAGGAGGACATTGTGTGGTATGTGTTATGAAACCGGCGGTTGTGTGTGTCTGTGGTGTATGACCTCCGGAGGTTGTGTGTGTGTGTGTCATGAACGGAGGTAGTGTGTGTATGTGTGTGGATGAACACAGGAGGGTTGTGTGTGTGTATGTGTTGTATAAAACCAAGGAGGTTGTGTGTGATGTGGTGTGTGTAGGAAACGGAGTTGTGTGTGTGTGTGTGTGTGGTGTGTTTGCTGCTGCTGCTTAAACCCTGTTGGGCTTCTCACTGATTCTGTAAGCGTCTGAAATGTCCCTACACCATTTACTGGTCCAATTCAGTGTGAAAACAAGAAAACGGTGTGTGTTGTGTGAGTGATGGAGAGAGTGAGGCATGGGTGAGTAGGGAGTTGTAGGTGAAGGCGGTCAGTGGGGATTGAGAGAGAGAATGTGAGAGTGAGAGAGCGAAATGCTCAAGAGTGAGAGGGAGAGAATGAATGTGAAGAGTGGAGAGGAGAGAATGGTGAGAGTGAGAGAGAGAGAATTTGAGAGTTAGAGAGCGAATGTTGGGAGGAGTGTAGTAGCGAGATAGAGATGTGAGAGGTGATAGAGAAGAATGTGAGAGTGAGATAGAGAGAATGTGAGTAGTGAGAGAGAGAGACTGCTTGAGTGAGAGTGCAGATAATGCCTAGAGTGAGAGAGAGAGATGTGAGAGTGAGAGAGAGAGAATGTGAGAGTGAGAGAGAGAGATATGTGAGAGTGAGAGAGATATGAGAGAGATGAGAGTGAGGGAGAGATGAGAGAGAGAGAAAGCGAGATGAGAGTGAGAGAGAAATGAGAGATGAGAGAGAGAGAGATAATAAGTGAGAGTTAAGAGATAGAATGTTATAGTGAGAGAATGTGGATATTGTCGAGATATGCTATGTCATAGTGAGAGAATGTTAGAGTGAGAGTATAGATAAGTTAGAAATTAGAGAATGTGAGAGTGGAGAATGAGAGAGTTGAGATAGATAGAATGATAGAGTGAGTAGAGAATGCCATTGTGATATTTATCATAGCCTATAATTTGCGAGTTATCGAGATAGAATGTTGAAGTTCGCTCGATAAATGTGATAGAAGAGCTTCCAATGTAGCGTTAGAGCTGCGGGATTCCGGGGGGTAGGGAGTGTTCGCAGGAGGTGGGTTCGCGCTCGCGGGGTGCCTTGCGCGGCGTCTCCAATTTAAACGCAGTGCTCTCAAATCGCTCCTCCTGGTGCTCGGTGCGCTCGCGCGACATGAGCGGACTCGTGCGGCTGTGGCGGCATCCTTAAATTCTCTGTGTCTCTCTCTCAGTTGCTTGGTCTACAAACGCGCGTCCGTTGTCATCGTATCTCGCGCGCGCGCGCCCTGTGCACGCGTGTCGCCGCGCGCGCCAAAAGCGCCGTGCGCGGGCGCGCCTGTTAGCGCGTGCGCGGGCGCGCTCGCCTGTGCGCGTGCCGCGCGCCTGGTGCTCATTGCGCGCGCGCCGCCTGTGCGCGTGGCCGAAAAACACTGCGCTTGCGCGCGCTCGCAGCACTGTGCAGCGTGCGCAAGCGCGCGTAGCGTGGCGCGGCCTGTGCGCGTGCAGAACGCTCGCGCCCTGGCGCCTGTGGCGCGTGCGCGCAAGCGCGCGGCATCGCCTGTGCGCGTGCGCGCCGCGCGCCCTGAACGAAACTCCGATGGCGCGTCGCGCGCCCTGTGCGCCGGTGCGAAAAAGGGCGCGGGAAACGTCACGCCTGGTGCTGCGTTCAAGCTCGCGCCTGGGGTGCCGCCGTTGCGCGCGCCGCGCCTGGCGCGTGCGCGCTGCGCGTGCGCGCGCGCCTGTGCGAGTGCGCGCGAGCGCCTGTGCGCTTGCGCGCGCCCTCGTGCTAAACGTGGCGCGCTTCTCGCCTTTGCTCGTGCGCGCGCCTCTCCATGTGCGCGCGCAGCGCCTGCGAACTTGCTCGCGTCTCCAAACTTTTCGCGTTGCTCTCTCGCTTTTCTTCTCGCTCTCGCCTTTGCGCTTGTCGTCGTGCGCGCTCCTGTTTCTCGAGTGAGAGAGAGAGAATGTGAGAGTGAGAGAGAGTGTGAGAGAGAGAGAGAGAGAATGTGAGAGAGAGAGTGAGAGTGAGAGAGAGAGAGAGAGAATGTGAGAGTGAGAGAGAGAGAGAGAATGTGAGAGAGAGAACGTGAGAGAGAGAGATGAGAGAGTTGAGAGAGCAGAGAGACAGGTGAAGGTGAGAGATGAAGGTTTTTCTCTCTCTGGAGGAAACACAGAGAGTGACGGTTCCATTTCCACTCATTCTTTATCTCATCCCTCCATCCTGCAGGAGTGACAGAGGGTCCGACACACACACACACACACACACACACACACACACACACCACACACACACACACACACACACGGGTTTGTCCTGGAGTGTTGATGGAGATTGACGGTGCACTCGAGGGCAGGACAGAATCTAATCTCATCCCACGATCCCCTCATCCTTCTGTCCTCCGTCTCCGTGATGGACAGAAAACTCAACCCCTTTTTCTTTCAAGGACTTTCTACACCGCCATTCCTTCCTCTTCTTCATCCTCTCTTTCCTCTTCTCCTTCATCCTCTCCATCTTCTCCTTCCTCTTCTTCATCCTCTCTTTCCTCTTCTCCTTCATCCTCTCCATCTTCTCCTTCCTCTTCTTCCTCCTCTCTTTCCTCTTCTCCTTCATCCTCTCCATCTTCTCCTTCCTCTTCTTCATCCTCTCTTTCCTCTTCTCCTTCATCCTCTCCATCTTCTCCTTCCTCTTCTTCATCCTCTCTTTCCTCTTCTCCATCTTTTCTTTCCTCTTCTCCTTTATTTTTTTCCTTTATTCTAGTATGTGATCTCCACAGTAACACATTAACTAACACACACACACACACACACACACACACACTGTAATGTACTAAAGATGGCAGTGATATGAGACAGAAGGAGACATGAATGTAGTCTCTCTCTCTCTCTGCCTATTTCAGAACATCCTTTTTACTGGACCTCACACTGAGCTGTGTGTGTGTGTGTGTGTGTGTGTGTGTGTGTGTGTGTGTGTGGTGTGTGCTGCTTATACACACAGAGAGACTGGCAATAAAAATTCCAGCAGTTAATGTCAGTAGAGAAACATTTATTGTGTGTGTGTGTGTGTGTGTGTGTGTGTGTGTGTGTGTGTGTGTGTGCGCTAAACACAGTACAGCTGTATTAAATGGAGTGGTGCTGACAGTCAGGGTTTAGTAGAGTTTAATGAAGACCACATAGGCGTGGCCTATACAGTGAGCGGTAATTGGTGGGCGTGGTCTATACAATGAGCGGTAATTGGTGGGCGTGACCTATACACTGATCGGTAATTGGTGGGCGTGGCCTATACAGTGAGCGGTAGTAAATGGGCGCTGCCTGAACAGTACACACATTATTTGTGGGCGTGGTCTTCACGCAAAAGGTTGGTTGATGGGCGTGGCCTGTGTACTAATGAACTATTGGTGGGCGTGGTCAGTTTTAATAAGCATTTGTTACACTTAAGTTCCTTTCTTTAATCCTGATGTTGTGTGTAACAGCTCTCGCTCTCTTTCAAGTGCAGAAAGTAATTATTCATTATTCATCACATGTTTAATAGCCATAACGAGCGCGCGCACACAAACACACACACACACACACAAACACACACCACACCACACTGAGTGCAGTATGGATGAAGCCCAGTGGAGGTGAGTGTTTGTGTGTGTGTACAGGTGGAAATAGGAGTTGCTCTCCTTGCCCATTGATTCAGGTGTGTGTGTGTGGTGATGACGTCATCGCGGAGAATTTTCTTTTTCCTGCATATGAACCGGTTACCCTTCAACTCCTCCCCCTGACGTCACCAGGCCAAACCTTAATGAGCCATGGCTAGCTGTGTGTGGGGTGTGTGTGTGTTGTGTGTGTGCGCGCGCGCGCTGCACTCACGCTCAGCGCAACAATACCACTGATTGAAGGTGGAATTCAAGTGTGTATTTATCCCTTATCGAGAGGCGTGTGTGTGTGTGTGTGTGTGTGTGTGTGTGTGTGTGTGAACTTACATTTCTAAAAGCCCATTTATTATTTTATTTATTTACGAATTAAAATTAGGAGTAAAAAACCTGCGAGCTCACTATCGCCACCTTGTGTGTCTACACACACACACACACACACACACAACACACACACATTCAGAACAGAGCGCGGGCGCCAACTCAGACCTCCTATATGCTCCGGAGATGAAATCCATGAACATGTGTGTGTGTGTGTTTGTGTGGATTTGTGCCCAGCTGCTGGAAGCGCTGAGCGCGAGCACCTGATGATCCTGATGCAACGCGAGGGAGAAATGTACCTCCTGAAACACGGAGGAAGCGCAGCGCGAGAGAAACACCACCACCTGGGAGATGGAGATGTGATGGAGGTTATAACCTGCTTTTACCCCCACTCTTTCCTCTTCTCCATCTTTTCTTTCCTCTTCTCCTTTATTTATTTAATGTGATCACAGTAACCATTAACCACACACACACACACTCACTGTAATGTAAGATGGCAGGGAGACAGGGAGGGTAGTCTCTCTCTCTCTCTGCTATTTCAGAACATCTTTTCCTGGATCACACTGAGCTGTGTGTGTGTGTGTGTGTGTGTGTGTGTGGTGTGTGTGTGTGCTGCTTATAAAAGAGAGACTCAATCTCCAGCAGGAATGTCGGAGTAACAGTGCCTGGTTAGGAGTCGTAACAGGTCTCACAGTAGCGGATAAATGGAGGGTGCTGAGAGTCAGGTCATAGCGAGTTTAATGAAGACCACATAGGCGTGGCCTATACAGTGAGCGGTAATTGGTGGGCGTGGTCTATACAATGAGCGGTAATTGGTGGGCGTGACCTATACACTGATCGGTAATTGGTGGGCGTGGCCTATACAGTGAGCGGTAGTAAATGGGCGCTGCCTGAACAGTACACACATTATTTGTGGGCGTGGTCTTCACGCAAAAGGTTGGTTGATGGGCGTGGCCTGTGTACTAATGAACTATTGGTGGGCGTGGTCAGTTTTAATAAGCATTTGTTACACTTAAGTTCCTTTCTTTAATCCTGATGTTGTGTGTAACAGCTCTCGCTCTCTTTCAAGTGCAGAAAGTAATTATTCATTATTCATCACATGTTTAATAGCCATAACGAGCGCGCGCACACACACACACACACACACACACACACACACTGAGTGCAGTATGGATGAAGCCCAGTGGAGGTGAGTGTTTGTGTGTGTGTACAGGTGGAAATAGGAGTTGCTCTCCTTGCCCATTGATTCAGGTGTGTGTGTGTGGTGATGACGTCATCGCGGAGAATTTTCCTGCATATGAACCGGTTACCCTTCAACTCCTCCCCCTGACGTCACCAGGCCAAACCTTAATGAGCCATGCGAGCTGTGTGTGTGTGTGTGTGTGTGTGTGTGCGCGCGCCGCGCTGCACTCACGCTCAGCGCAACAATACACACTGATTGAAGGTGGAATTCAAGTGTGTATTTATCCCTTATCGAGAGGCGTACGTGTGTGTGTGTGTGTGTGTGTGTGTGTGTGTGTGTGTGTGTGTGAACTTACATTTCTAAAAGCCCATTTATTATTTTATTTATTTACGAATTAAAATTAGGAGGAAAAAACCTGCGAGCTCACTATCGCCACCTTGTGTGTCTCACACACACACACACACACACACACACACACACATTCAGAAACAGGAGCGCGGGCGCTACACTCAGACCTCCTATATGCTCCCGGAGATGAAGACATGAACATGTGTGTGTGTGTGTGTGTGCGCGCGCTGGAAGCGCTGAGCGCGAGCACCTGATGATCCTGATGCACGCGAGGGAGAAATGTACCTCCTGAAACACGGAGGAAGCGCAGCGCGAGAGAAACACCACCACCTGGGAGATGGAGATGTGATGGAGGTTATAACCTGCTTTTACCCCTCTATAGATCACTTACACATGAACAACACTCAGGTAAACTTCCGTTTCTCTCTCTCTCTCTCTCTCTCTCTCTCTAGGAGTAGGAGTCGTAACGGGTCATAGCGCGGAGTAACAGGGTGTAGGAGTCGTAACAGGTCATAGCGCGGAGTAACAGGGTGTAGGAGTCGTAACAGGTCATAGCGCGGAGTAACAGGGTGTAGGAGTCGTAACAGGTCGTAGCGCGGAGTAACAGGGTGTAGGAGTCGTAACAGGTCGTAGCGCGGAGGAACAGGGTGTAGGAGTCGTAACAGGTCGTAGCGCGGAGGAACAGGGTGTAGGAGTCGTAACAGGTCATAGCGCGGAGTAACAGGGTGTAGGAGTCGTAACAGGTCGTAGCGTGGAGTAACAGGGTGTAGGAGTCGTAACAGGTCATAGCGCGGAGGAACAGGGTGTAGGAGTCGTAACAGGTCTTAGCGCGGAGTAACAGGGTGTAGGAGTCGTAACAGGTCATAGCGCGGAGTAACAGGGTGTAGGAGTCGTAACAGGTCGTAGCGCTGAGTAACAGGGTGTAGGAGTCGTAACAGGTCGTAGCGCTGAGTAACAGGGTGTAGGAGTCGTAACAGGTCGTAGCGCGGAGTAACAGGGTGTAGGAGTCGTAACAGGTCATAGCGCGGAGTAACAGGGTGTAGGAGTCGTAACAGGTCGTAGCGCGGAGTAACAGGGTGTAGGAGTCGTAACAGGTCGTAGCGCTGAGTAACAGGGTGTAGGAGTCGTAACAGGTCGTAGCGCTGGAGTAACAGGGTGTAGGAGTCGTAACAGGTCGTAGCGCTGAGTAACAGGGTGTAGGAGTCGTAACAGGTCATAGCGCTGAGTAACAGGGTGTAGGAGTCGTAACAGGTCGTAGCGCTGAGTAACAGGGTGTAGGAGTCGTAACAGGTCGTAGCGCTGAGTAACAGGGTGTAGGAGTCGTAACAGGTCATAGCGTGGAGGAACAGGGTGTAGGAGTCGTAACAGGTCATAGCGTGGAGTAACAGGGTGTAGGAGTCGTAACAGGTCATAGCGCGGAGTAACAGGGTGTAGGAGTCGTAACAGGTCATAGCGTGGAGTAACAGGGTGTAGGAGTCGTAACAGGTCATAGCGTGGAGTAACAGTTCAGCCTGATGATGGAAAAACCTGAACTTTGTAAACACACTGAAACTCTGAGCCATGATGTGAGTTTATTCTCTTTAATCCTCATCACACTGTGACTGTATCCCATCATCCCTTCTTCCTCCCCCTCCCTCCATCATCCCTTCTCCATCCATCATCCTCTCTCCATCCTCTCTCCTCCTCACTCTGTGTCACATTTCATTTCCAAAGTCACACATTACCACTAAATCCTGACATCATCATCACCACGCTGTGCACTGCTCCACATCTGTCGCACAGGAATCATGGGTAATGGAGACAGAACAAGGGAGAATTTTAGAGAGAGAGGAGATAGAGATATAGAGATAGAAAGAGATAGATAGATGGATAGATAGATAGATAGATAGATAGATAGAGGGATGAGTAGTGGATGTTATTAGTGATGATGTTTGTAGGAGTTTGTAAGGAATTGGATGTGAGTAATACGACTGAAGACACGTTGATGAGATGTTGATAATGAAGGAGTGAGTAATGAAGGGGTGAGTAATGAAAGAGTGAGTAATTAAGTAGTGAGTAGTCAGTCTGAGCTGTGATTGGTCGTGTGTTGTCAGTCTGAGCAGTGATTGGTCATGTGTTGTCAGTCTGATCTGTGATTGGTCATGTGTTATCAGTCTGATCTGTGATTGGTCATGTGTCGTCAGTCTGAGCTGTGATTGGTCGTGTGTTGTCAGTCTGAGCTGTGATTGGTCGTGTGTTGTCAGTCTGAGCTGTGATTGGTCGTGTGTTGTCAGTCTGATCTGTGATTGGTCGTGTGTCGTCAGTCTGATCTGTGATTGGTCGTGTGTTATCAGTCTGAGCTGTGATTGGTTGTGTGTCGTCAGTCTGAACAGTGATTGGTCATGTGTTGTCAGTCTGATCTGTGATTGGTCGTGTGTTGTCAGTCTGATCTGTGATTGGTCGTGTGTTGTCAGTCTGAGCTGTGATTGGTCGTGTGTTGTCAGTCTGATCTGTGATTGGTCGTGTGTTGTCAGTCTGATCTGTGATTGGTCGTGTGTTGTCAGTCTGATCTGTGATTGGTCGTGTGTTGTCAGTCTGATCTGTGATTGGTCGTGTGTTGTCAGTCTGATCTGTGATTGGTCGTGTGTCGTGTCAGTCTGATCTGTGATTGGTCGTGTGTTGTCAGTCTGAGCTGTGATTGGTCGTGTGTCGTCAGTCTGATCTGTGATTGGTCGTGTGTTGTCAGTCTGAGCTGTGATTGGTCGTGTGTTGTCAGTCTGAGCTGTGATTGGTCGTGTGTTGTCAGTCTGAGCTGTGATTGGTCGTGTGTTGTCAGTCTGATCTGTGATTGGTCATGTGTTGTCAGTCTGAGCTGTGATTGGTCATGTGTTGTCAGTCTGAGCAGTGATTGGTCGTGTGTTGTCAGTCTGAGCTGTGATTGGTCGTGTGTCGTCAGTCTGATCTGTGATTGGTCATGTGTTGTCAGTCTGAGCAGTGATTGGTCGTGTGTCGTCAGTCTGAGCAGTGATTGGTCGTGTGTCGTCAGTCTGAGCTGTGATTGGTGGATATGAGCTGTGAGATGTGTATGTTGGGGAGATGATGAGTGAGGATTGTAAATCTTTATGATCGTCTGAAGCTGCTGCATGAGTCCTCATTAAACCAGACGCATTTCAGATATGACCTTCAGTATGAGTCTGTGAAATATAACACACACACACACACACAGTCATCTACTTATTTATACAAAAGATAAGTGTGTGTGTGTGTGTGTGTGAGTGATGGTGGAAAT
>JACRUU010000025.1:300931-320931 GCA_030449085.1 Kryptopterus vitreolus
AAAAAAACATCCCCAGTGTGTGTCACGTGACCTGCTGTAGCATTGTGATCAGGCGTTCTCTGTGGACCTCTAAAATAACGGGTCCACAGACACCAATCCCCTCCGTCCTCAGTGCGGACGGTCATCCACTGCGCATGCGCGTGCACCCATTCCCTCATCCACACCCCCCCTCCTCCTCCTCCTCCTGACGCGCAGACGCAGTAGGTTTGTAGGTCACGTGGTGTTCGTGCGGGTGCGTACGCGGCGCAAGTGGAAGCGAAGATGGCGGACGACGAGGAGGCCGAGCAGGATCCCCGCGGCCCGAGCCGCTCTCCGGCCGCCCTGCGAGCGCTGTGTGACCGCCTGGAGGAGCTGTCCGCCGCGCTGAGGACCGGCCTGGAGCACGCCGAGCACGAAGAGGTCACTTCGCACTACTGCCGGGCTTTCTGTCAGGTCTGTCCGCTGTAAACACGCAGACTAGCGCACTACAACACACCCGGACCGAACCCGCACCGAACCGGGGAGAGGGAGACGTGCGCTACCCCCAAACACCCCGGGGGAACTGTGCGCTAAACCCGGGGTAGCCGAACACTGAGCCCGGAGTTCCGCGCTCAGACCCCCGGGAGATCCGCGCTCAGACCCCCGGGAGATCCGCGCTCAGACCCCCGGGAGATCCGCGCTCAGACCCCCGGGAGATCCGCGCTCAGACCCCCGGGCTGAGTGTGTACAGATTTCCCTTCACAACACTACCATGCTAGCTGTCATGCTAATACAATAATACCAGCGGAGTAGCTTCACTGTGTGTGTGTGTGTGTGTGTGTGGTGTGTGTGTGTGTGTGTGTGTAATCAGTGTTTTGTACTTGTGTAGTCCACATGATAGAGAGCAGTGATTAGGGAGTATTTGGTAAACATTGAAGAGTGGGCCAGAGTTCAGGACCGTACACACACACACACACACACACACCACACACTCACACACACACTCTTGGTGGCTGACAGCTGAAATGCAGGAGGAGTATTAAATGATTGTTGTGTTGTCTGGTGTTTAACGTGTGTGTGTGTGTGTGTGTGTGTGTGTACACAGACCCTGGTGGAGTGTGTGAGTGTGTGGAGTCGATGAAGATCCGTGGGCGTGTTGGAGTGTTGTGTGTGTGGGGTGTGTTGTGGTGTGTGTACACAGACCTGGGGAGTGTGTAGTGTGTGGAGGTCAGATGAAGATCCGTGGGCGATGTGGAGTGTTACGTGTGTGTGTGTTGTGTGTGTGTGTTGTATAAAGACCCTGGTGGAGGTGGGTGTGTGGAGGTCAGATGAAGACGTGGGCGATGTTGGAGTGTTACCGTGTGTGTGTGGGTGTGTGTGTGTGTGTAACAGCCCTGGTTGGGAGTTGTGGTGTGTGGAGGTCAGTGACACCGTGGGCGAGTTGAGTGTACGTTGGTGTGGGTGACACAGACCTGGTGGAGTGTGTGAGTGTGGGAGGTCAGATGAAGATCGTGGGCGATGTTGGAGTGTAACGTGTGTGTGTGTGTTGTGTGTGTGTGTGTGTGTGTGTACACAGACCCTGGTGGAGTGTGTGAGTGTGTGGAGGTCAGATGAAGATCCGTGGGCGATGTTGGAGTGTTACCGGTGTGTGTGTTGTTGTTGTGTATGTGTGTGTGTTACACAGACCCTGGTGGAGTGTGTGAGTGTGTGGAGGTCAGATGAAGATCCGTGGGCGATGTTGAGTGTTACGTGTGTGTGTGTGGTGTGTGTGTGTGGGTGTACACAGACCTGGTGGACAGTGGGAGTGGTGGAGTCAGATGAAGATCGTGGGCGTGTTGGAGTGTTACGGTGTGGTGTGTTGTGTGTGGTGTGGTGTACACAGACCTGTGGAGTGGTGAGTGTGTGGAGGTCAGATGAAGATCCGTGGCGATGTGGAGTGTACCGTGTGTGTGTGTGTGTGTGTGTGTGTGTGTGTGTGTGTACACAGACCCTGGTGGAGTGTGTGAGTGTGTGGAGGTCAGATGAAGATCCGTGGGCGATGTTGGAGTGTATGGTGGTGTGGTGTGTGTGTGTGTGTGTGTGTGTTTGTTTGGTGTGTGTGTGTGTGTACACAGACCCTGGTGGAGTGTGTGAGTGTGTGGAGGTCAGATGAAGATCCGTGGGCGATGTTGGAGTGTTACCGTGTGGCGTTGTTGAGTTTCGCGCGAGTGTCTGAGCATCTCTCTGTCCAGAGCGAGAACGTCAATGTGGTGCTCGAGAGACTCTCCATGTGAGTAACACACACACACACACACACACACACTCAGCAGTAACACACACACCACAGCAGTTAACGCACACACAGCAGAAGTAAGTAAAACACACACTCGTGCAGTAACACACACACATGCAGTAACACACACACACTCGTGCAGTAACACATACACACTCGTGCAGTAATACACACACTCGTGCGAGTAATACACACACTCGTGCAGTAACACACACTCGTCGTAGTAAGAAACACACATGCAGTAACACAACACACTGTGCAGTAGTAAACCCCCCATACACGTGCAGTAACACACACCGTGCAGTGATAACACACACACACGCGTGCAGTACCACACAACACACTCGTGCAGTAACACACAAACACTCGTGCAGTAATACACACACTCGTGCAGAAACACACACACACACTCGTGCAGTAACAACACACACTCATGCAGTAAACCACCACACCATTGACAGTAACACACACTCATGCAGTAGTAACCCACACCCACAGCAGGTTAACACAACACATGCAGTAACACACACACACTCATGCAGTAACAAACACATACACGTGCAGAAACACACACACACTCGGCAGTAACACACACACACACACTCGTGCAGTAACACACCACACACACTCGTGCAGTAACACACACACACACTCGTGCAGTAATACACACACTCGTGCAGTGTAACACACACACACACACACTCATGCAGTAACACACACACACAGTCATGCAGTAACACACACACTCATGCAGTAACACACACACACAGTCATGAAGTAACACACACACTCATGCAGTAACACACACACACAGTCATGAAGTAACACACACACTCATGCAGTAACACACACACATGCAGTAACACACACACACACTCGTGCAGTAACACACACACACTCGTGCAGTAACACACACACACTCGTGCAGTAACACACACACACACTCGCGCACACAAACACACACACACACTAGTGCAGTAACACACACACACTGTGCAGTAACAGCACGGCACACACACTCGGCAGTAGTAACACACACACACACTCGTTTCAGTACATACACCACACTGTGCAGGTAGTAGTAACACACACACACTCGTGGCAGTAACACACACAAACTCATGCAGTAACACACACTCATACAGTTTACCATTCATCTGTACTATTCATTTGTGGTGTGTGGGTGTGTGTTGTGTGGGGTGTGTGGTGTGTGTGTTCTGCAGGAGTGTGTGGGTTGTTGCTGTCTGTAACTGAGGCTTTTCCTGATGCATTATGGGAGCAGTTTCAGTTCTCTATACAGGTACAGCACACCTTTATTTAACATGGGGCTGAGATGTCCTTCATCTCTTTCATTCTCCTCTTCATCCTCATCTCCTTTTCTCTTCATCCTCCTCTCATCCTTCATCATCTCTTCATCCTCATCCCCTCATTCATCCTCATCCTCTTTCATCCTCCTCTCGTCATCCTATCCTCATCTTCTCCTCTATTCATAATAATCATCCTTCATCTCTCCTCCTCTTCATCCTCCTCTTCTCATCTTCATCCTCCTCTTCATCCGATCCTCTCTTTCATCCTCCTCTTCATCTCTCCTCCTCTTGTCACTTCACTCATCTTCTTCATCTAATCCTCCTTATGCAGTATTCTCATACTCCTAGTCATAATCTATTATTCAGCCTCCTCTCTCCTCTCATCTCTCATCCTCTCCTCCTCTCATCTCCTATTATACTCAGTACTACCTCTTCATACAGCCTCTTCATCCTCATCCTCCTCTTCATCCTCCTCTTCTCTTCATCCTCTCCTCCTCTCTTCCTCATCCTCCTCTTCATCCTAATCCTCTTCATCCTACTCTCTTATTTCTCCTCTCTTCTCTTCATCCTCCTCTTCATCCTCATCCTCCTATCTCCTCTTCTCTCTCTTCATCCTCATCCTCCTATTCCTTCCTTTCTTCCTCTTCTCTCTTCTTCTTCTTCATCCTCTTCTTCTTCATCCTCTTCTTCATCCTCCTCTTCCTCTTCTCATCATCCTCTTCTTCATCCTCCTCCTCTTCCTCTTCATCCTCCTCTTCATCCTCATCCTCATCTTCCTCCTCCTCCTCCTCCTCTTCATCATCATCCTCTCTTCCTTCTCCTCCTCCTTCTCCTCCTCCTCTTCCTCCTCTTCATCTTCATCCTCCTCTTCATCATCTTCATCCTCCTCTTCATCATCATCCTCCTCTCATCATCAACACCTCATCATCCTCCTCTTCATCTTCATCCTCCTCTTCCTCCTCCTTCTCATCCTCTTCTTCCCTTCCAGTGTGATCCAGGAGTACACATGACCTACATCTTGTCATTGGTAGATCTGAATCTTGTTGATATGTGTGTGTGTGTGTGTGTGTGTGTGTGTGTGTGGTGTGATATGATTGGTGTCTGCGCAGACGGCCCACACCCTGCTCCGGGATAACGGAATCACGCAGCTGCACTTGCTGTCTACAGCTACTCAGGAGCGAGGGATGTGGAGCAACATCACACTCCAGAACCTTCTGAGAAACGAGACGCTTCCCGAGGAGAAAGGTGACCTCACACTGACCCTGTGTGGGTGTGTGTGTGTGTGAGAGATTCCCTAACCGTGCGTGTGTGTGTGTGATTTCCTGTCCCTGCTTTAGTGCGTGAGTTCCTGCTGGGTGAAGGTCCGGAGCTGCTGCAGCTGAGGGTGAAGTTCCTGATGAAGGAGAACTTGGTGGAGAAAGCGGCGCTGCTGGCCAAAGCCTGTTGTGATCTCCTCGAGTTTGGAGGAAGCAGAGGACACTTTAAACAGAGCTACCTCATGTGTGTGTGTTCCTCCGCGCCGCAGGAGAACCTGATGGAGGAGGTGAGAGGAACCGCAGAACCTTCACCACCACCTGCGTGCAGAACTCTGCTCTGATTGGTTACTGGACAAAGGGGGTGGAGCCTAAATGTTAGCCGAGGTGTGGCTGGGTTTGTGGTCCGTGTTCTGATTGGATCACATTGGTTAGAAACTGTGTTGTGATTGGATCACAGGGACACAGGGGGTGGAGTCTGTATAATTAGTCTGTGTTGTATATCTCCTGCAGCTCTCCCAGGTGGACTGTCGTGACGCTCTGGAGATGATCTGTAACCTGGAAGCAGAAGGAGACGAGAGAGGAGCGTTCACGCTGTGTTCTGGCTTCCTGACCCGACAGCTCCTGCTGGAGGACCCGTACTGCGCCTGGTCAGTTTCCTCCACACACACACACACATGTCTCAGTGTAGACCCTCGTCGAGGTTCTCGCTCGGTGTGTGTGTGTGTGTGTGTGTGTGTGTGTGTGTGTGTGTGGTGGGAGGTGATAGCCCAGTGGTTAAGGTGTTGGACTCTGGACCAGAAGATCACAGGTTCAAACCCCATCACCACCACCAAGCTCCGACTAGTTGTAGGTCGCTCTGGATAAGGGTGTCTGCCAAATGCTGTAAATGTAAAGTGTGTGTGTGTGTGTGTGTGTGTGTGTGTGTGTGTGTGTGTGTGCTGACGTGCTGATCCGTCTCTCTCTCTCCCAGGGAACTGACTCTCTTCTGGAGTAAACTCCTAAAACGCTTGGAACCTTCAGAGCAGAATTTTCTGGAGAAGTGTCAGAAGATGTCTCTCCTCGCCACGACGGTGTTCCACCTGCTGTTCTTTATTAAAGTGATCCAGTCTGAGGTGAGTTCTGGGTCCGGTCTGGGTGTAGTGTCGGTGTGGGATGATGTAACGTAGTGACGGGGATGTTTTGTGTCCTGCAGTTGGATCAGATTGGACTTCCGGCCTGTATTGAGATGTGTATACGCGGCCTGCGAATGAAGTCCTGCGAAGGAACCAACAAGGCCACCATCTGCAAAACCATCTCCTGCCTCCTGCCCTCCGACCTGGAAGTGAAGCGGGCCTGCCAGCTGACGGAGTTCCTCCTGGAGCCCACGGTGGACTCGTATTACGCCGTGGAGACTCTGTACAACGAGCCGGACCAGAAGCTGGAGGAGGAGAACCTTCCCATACCCAACTCTCTGCGCTGCGACCTGTTCCTGGTCTTTAAAACCCAGTGGCCTTTTGACCCCGAGTTCTGGGACTGGAAGACGTTAAAGCGCCATTGTTTGGGTCTCATGGGGGAGGAGGCGTCGATCGTGTCCTCCATCGACGAGCTGAACGACGATCGCTCGGCGACGGACGCGGGACGGGACGGCTCGGACCCGGCGCAGGAGGAGTTCAAGGACGTCTTTGAATGTTTTCTGGACACGACCAACGAGCTGAAGGATATCTCAGACCAGCGGCAGAAAAACAGAGAAGTCAAAAAGCTGCGTGAGAAAGGATTCGTGTCCGCCAGGTTCCGGAACTGGCAGGCGTACATGCAGTACTGCGTCCTGTGCGATAAAGAGTTCCTGGGCCACAGAATAGTGCGACACGCACAGACTCACTTCAGAGACGGCCTGTACAGCTGTCCCATTTGCACACAGACGTTTGAAAGCAGAGAGACTCTCGACCCGCACGTGGCGTCGCACGTCAAGCTGTCGTGCAAAGAGCGCCTGGCTTCCATGAAAACCAGTAAAAAACTCAGTGTCACTAAAGTTCCTGATCTCGCAGCGCTGATGAACCAGAGCGGAGAAAACCCGGTGCGTAAAGCCAAAGCTAAAACCAGCGACGGAGAATTCGCCGCGCTCTCCAATGTAGACGCCGCGGGTTCCGGACCCGAGGTTTCCGGGTTCCGGGTCAACGCCCGAGAGAGCAACGTGTGTCCCGTGGCCAACTGCAGGAAAGGTTTCAAGTTCTTTCGCAACCTTCTGACGCACGTGAGGGATCACGGGGAGATCGAGGAGGCGAAGCGATTCTTGGAATTGCAGACCACGAAGATCGTTTGTCAGTATTGTCGCCGGCACTTCGTTAGTGTCACGCACCTCAACGACCACCTGCAGGTCCACTGTGGTGCCAAACCCTACACGTGCATCCAGCTGAACTGTAAAGCCAGCTTCGACACCAACGCTGAGCTCCTTCTGCACGCTAAAGGACACGCCCTCTTTAAGGCCAGGTGCATGTTTCCCGGATGTGGGAAGATCTTCAGTGAAGCTTATAAACTCTACGATCACGAGGCGCAACATTACAAGACCTTCACCTGCAAAGTGCCAGGATGTGGTAAAGTGTTTCACACTCAGTCCCAGCTAGAACTGCACGAGGACAGCCACAACGCCACGAAAGAGGAGCCGCGGAGCACAGACATCGACGCTCATGTAGACCCTCAGCCACATTCGTCTAGTGAAGCAGCCCAGCAGAACCTCCACCAACCAGCACCTCCGCTGAACACCTCGGATCATCCATCAAACCTGGTGAAAGTGAAGCACTCGGTCGAAAACATGCTCAATCCCACCAGTCAAGCGTTCGGACTTGTTCAGTGTAAAACCGAGCCACCTGATCCAGACCCGGTCCAGCCACCACACGTCCCGCTTATAGAGACCCAGCAGATCCACCTTCCTCTTCTTAACCCTAGTCTGAACCCTAGTATGAACCCTCCTCTGAACCCTAGTATGAACCCTCCTCTGAACCCTTCTCTGAACCCTAGTCTCAACCCTCCTAGGAACCCTAGTCTAAACCCTCCTCCGAACCCTCCTCTGAACCCTTTCTCTAAACCCTCCTCTGAACCCTAGTATGAACTCTCCTCTGAACCCTAGTCTCCACCCTCCTAGGAACCCTCGTCTGAACCCTTCTCTGAACCCTCCTCTGAACCCTCCTCTGAACCCTTCTCTGAACCCTCCTCCGAACCCTAGTATGAACTCTCCTCTGAACCCTAGTCTCAACCCTCCTAGGAACCCTAGTCTGAACCCTAGTCTGAACCCTCCTTGGAACCCTCCAATGCCTCACCTGAGCGCACCCAGACCTGAAGAGTCTTTGTTAGATGTGCTGATGAACGATCAGTCGTGTCCACTTCCACCAGCATCTTCATACCAGAGCCTCCTAGAGGACTTTCAGCAGGCTCCGTCTGGAGATGTTCTACAAGCTCAGATGGAGTCTGCGGTTTCACAGAGTCACACTCGGCCCTTATACGGCAACGAAAACGCCGAGTACGGCCAATACGACCCCGATCCCATCCCTTACCCCCTTCCCTACGGAAGCGGCGTGGTACCCGTGGTACGCAACGGCCCGCCGGTGATGCCCGTGTCTCAGAGGCTTCCTCCGCAAGTCAGCTCGTTTCCCTCCAACAGACCAGTCCAACCACTGCAGACGAACACGCCTGGTTCTGCGGGTGAGGAGAAGGACCGATATATATGTGCATACGAAACGTGTTCTCGAGACTACAGCTCCTACAGAAGCCTCACCAAACACATGAAGGCTGCTCACTGTGAGTTTTATACACAATGGAAACTGGCAAAGAGGAACAATAAAGTACCACCGATCACGAGCAGACCTGCGTCCATGAGCACCAAGAACGTTCCTGCAGAACCCTTACAGAACATGAAGACCTGTGCTCCTCTCGCAGCAATGCAGAAACCTCCGTCTCAGCAGCACTACCCGGCAAACTGTCCGAGCTCCACCTACCCCTCCACTTCTTCCCATTTACCGCCTCCTTCTGGTCAGACCTTCCCAAACCAGATGGACAACATATTAGACCCCATTGTGCTCTCGCAGTTAGGAAACACCAGCAGTCAGCCTCACGTAGCTCCTCACTCCTCGTGGAGTTCAGTACCCATGAACACTTCACTACAGCATTACCATCCGCAAGCGAGTGGTCATTTCTCCACCCACATGGAGCCTACACCACAAGTTCAGAATATCTACAATGGAGAAATGTCCTGTCCTTCTTTACAGCAGTCGTGTCGCTTTATCCAGAGCCAGAACACGAGTAATCCCAACAACACGAGCAGTCCCGGCGATTCTTCATCTTCTCCTCCGTACGTCCCACAAGCGAAGACAAATTCCGTCCCTGTCGTCCAACACACCGAGTGTATTGTGAAATTGGAGAAAAACCCAGATCTCGTTCCTCCGAACACCTCGCCACAGATCCACCCTCCCTCCGCCGCGAGCGCTCAGGACGACTCCGCGCACGACTGCGACGTCAAAAAAAGGAAGCGGAGCAGCAGAACCAAGTGGCCTGCCATCATCAAAGACGGCAAGTTCATATGCTGCCGGTGCTTTCGGGAGTTCCAGAGCCCTAAATCTCTGGGAGGACATTTGTCTAAACGTGCCGTGTGTAAACCCTACGATGAAACGGTCCTGTCTGCAGATCTCCCAAGTTCATTTCTCGAGCTGCTGAACTCCCCTCACCCATCAGACACTCCTCCACAGTCTTCTCCTTCTGCACAGGTCGCCCCCAGTCAGGTGTGGCCTTCCATGAATAAAGGTCCACTGGATCCAAAACTCTTCCCCAACGTGACGTTTCTGAACACTAAAGACTCGGTGTACAGCAGTAAGACCGGCAGTGAAAACGTCCCTCACACTTCACCAAGTCTGATGGAGTCCGTCCCTTATCCGCAAGACGGCCAGAACAGCGTGATCCAACACACGGGGAATCTAAAAGACAACCGCATTCAGAGTTATACCCCGTCCTGCAACTCCATCCCGAGCCAAACCGGCTCCTCCCATAAACTCCCGTCTCGCTTCTTAACCCAGACGTCCGACTCCAACAGAACTCCCACCAATCACATCGACAGAATCCTTCAAGCCGAAACACTAAACAAAATGCAGGAGATCAAAGAGAAATGTACCGTCACAAACGCCAGTGGACTGTCCAACGACGGGCTTCTGGCCGCCATGGCTAGTCTCGCTCAGAACCTGGTATCGGAAAAAAGTGTTAAGGAGAGACTGCGCGAGCA
Organism: Kryptopterus vitreolus; assembly: GCA_030449085.1. Taxonomy (NCBI): domain Eukaryota; kingdom Metazoa; phylum Chordata; class Actinopteri; order Siluriformes; family Siluridae; genus Kryptopterus; species Kryptopterus vitreolus. Next base: position 310,967 of record JACRUU010000025.1, read on the forward strand.
GATATTAGCCGGAGACTTCCAAAAGAGAAGCAGTTCAAGCCAAGGGGTCGAAAACTCGAGCGTGCAAAATCCGTCCAGCGACGTTCCTCACCACGCCATGCACGTGATCCAGAAAACGACCCAGAGTAACGATCCGACTCCGGGATGTGACCGCATTCCCACGCCCACTGCTTCTTCAACTAGTAACGGCGTTCCAGAAGATACTCCGCTACAAGAAGACGATGCCGAAGTTACAGAAATTCAAAAAGCTCTGGAAAGACTGGATCTGGACCGGGAACCGAGAGAACACGCCCGAGCCCCTGCTCCGCCCGCGGAGCCCGAAGAAGTAACGAAAGCCTCGGAAGGTCCGTGTGGATTTGTGGTCCGAGGTTACTGCTGCGATAACGAGGGCTGTGGTTACAGAGCCATGACCAAAGACGCCCTCTTCAAACATCTGATGAAACAGCATAACTACACGGAGGAGATGCTGAGTCAGTGTCGCAAGGAACAGTTCAACTTCGCACCTTTTAACTGTCAACTCTGTCCCAAGACCTTCACGCGCAACTCCAACCTCCGAACCCATTATCAGTCCGTGCACAATTATTCGCACCAGCAGGTGGTGAAGATGGGGATCACGCGGCAGTACAGTCGCAAATCCTGCGAGCCCGATCAGTGTCTCCAGACCTCGAGCGTCCCGGATCGGCTCGGTCAGACGGCGTCGAGAACGCATCGCGCCGAGCCCGGTGTCCCGGGATTCGTACCTCGTGTTGGAAGCGTTAAATCGGAGTTCGGGACACCGCCTTACGAACTTCCTGTCGACTCGCAACAAACGACTCCACATCAACTCCCGAGTCAGGCGACGGCACATCCGTCAGTCATCAAAGCCACGCCTTCTTTTCTGAGCGTGACGAGTTTGGAGCAGCAAATAAATCGTCCGAACGGGTTTGTTCCAGTCTCTTCTCATGGAGGAACTCCTGGGGCTCTGTTGCCTTCCGGCGCACCCCATGTGACCCAGATCCCTCTGGTCCCAGGGCAGGTAGGATATCCGTCTCCAGATAAGAAGGCCAAACTTGGAAGACCTAAAATGCCAAAACCTAAGGAGGTGACCAAGAAGATTAAGGAGAAGAAGATGGACATGGACGATGTCTTTAGTCCGTACAGGCCTTACCGCTGCGTCCATCAGGGCTGTGTGGCCGCCTTCACCATTCAGCATAATTTAATTCTCCACTACAAAGCTGTACATCAGTCTGCACTCCCCAAATTTGAAGTTAATGAAGCGGATGAGCAGATCGAGGAGGAGGAGGACAACGAGGAGGAGGAGGAGGACGGGGACGAGGAGGAGAACGGCCTGCCTTATGGCGAGACGACAGAGTTTCGCTGTCAAGTCAAAGACTGCTCTCGAATCTTCCAAGTGGTCACCGACCTCCTGCAGCATTACCTTCAGCTCCACAAGATGAGCCTCGACAAAGCGGGTGTCATGATGTCGGGTTTGAACCTGGGACGCTTCCGTTGTGACCAGCCGGACTGTGAGGTTACCTTCACCGGATTCTGGAAGTACGTCGACCACATTGACAACGAGCACAAGAAGGTCAAATTCTCCAGGACGGAACCTGTGGATGGAATGTACCCGTGCGAGGTGGAGGGTTGTAGCTGCGTTTACACCACGCGCTCGAACTTGCTGCGCCACATTATGAAAAAACACCAAGACGTTTACAAACTCCGCCTGCTGGGCTCCCGGGGCGTCAAACTCGGCCGTCCTCCGAAGAACAGCTTCGTCTCCACCGAGAAGGAAAATCGAGAGATGAATAAAAAGCCCAGTCAGAAGATCGGCGAGAAAAAGAAAAAGAAACAAAAGAACCTTTGGACGAAATATGGAAACCCCATTCTGAAATCCAAAGAGGAGGCGTGTGCCATGTGCATCAAACGGACTCAGCTGCAGTACCCTTGCATGCTTAAAGGCTGCGAGAAGGTCGCCGACTCCGAGCGGAGTCTCATGAAGCATTATGTCCAGCATGGCCTTCCGAAACAATACCTGGAGGAGCAGAGGAGCAACTACATCTTCTGCAAGAAAATGTCTCGCTCCAAGTACAAGCGAATCGCGTCGAGGAGCGACGATACGGACAAGTCCGACGAAAGCTCCCTCGACGCGTCCGACAACGAGAACGCCGCGGACAGCGGACCCAGCGAATCCGAGTTCTCCAAGCCGACCTCGGAGAAGGAGAGCACGGAGGACACCGAAGTCTCCGACGCCAAATTGTCCAGCGATCTGAGCTCGGATATCTCGGTGGTAGTGAAGCGAAAGAGAGGGCGCCCCCGCAAGGGCGAGTCGGTCAAACACCTGCAGCTCGCCCGCAAGAGAACGACCAGGTTACGAGTGGCGCAGAGGCACTCCGTCAACTATGCAGATACCAACTCCGACTCCACATCTTCCAGCGCCACGCTGCCGCAGGAGCAAACCCCGACGCTCACCTCCTTCAAGCCCATGGGATTTGAGGTTTCCTTCCTCAAGTTCCTGGAGGAATCGAGTCAGTCGCCCGGAAAGAGGAAAAGCAGTTCTTTATCGAATATTCACCCACACAAGAAATTCTCCACCCTACACTTAAAAACGGCCTCGGTGGTGTGCAGCAGGATCAATCCCCAACATCACTGCCGAGACGTTCTGAGACTGGTGGAGTTTAAGAACCCTCAGAAGCTGACTTCTCTCAGCAAGGTGACGTTCGAGGTGCACAGAGGCTTCTCCAATGTGTTTGAACTCTTGTTGAAGCAGCTGCATGACATGCGACCCGCGGTGGTGATCCAGAAGGAGGGCGTGTTTAATGTAACGGGGTAGATCTCAGGACCGGGGTGGTGCTGGTGGTGCTGGTGGAGGACCTGTAGCTCCAGTGTTGGACTTTATCGGGTGTGGTTTTCGGACGTCTCCCATTCCCTCGAACACTCCTGTAAAAAGCTGCAGGTCTGTGTATTATTATTATTATTATTATTATTATTATTTGAGTTGTTAATGATATACCTCTTACGCATGCCCTTGAAAATGAAAGAAGTTCTCCGGCACACGTTGTGGAGTTGGGAACCCTGTAGAGAAGGATTGGAACGCTGTGATGGTGGTATTTAAGAAGTTGAGGTTGGACTGGAGATCTCCTGTAGTGCAGTGGTGAACTGTAGTGGTGAACCATTTGTAGTATTGTTCGACTTGCATTGTACAATTTGAACGTGTATAGCGTCGTGTGTGTGTGTGTGTGTGTGTGTGCGTGTGTGTGTGTGTGTGTGTGTGTGTGTGTGTGTGAGACACTCTCTACTGCCACCAGCAGTCTGTACCTTACACAACAAAAGACCAATTTATTACAGCTTGCGATTTCTACCTCTGTGTGCCTCAGTGTGGGTTTTATTTTTCACCACGTCTCCAATTCACAAATAAAATGTCTGAACCTTTTCTCCCTGCTCACCATCAACCTGGCCTCTCTCTCTCTCTCTCTCCGCCTCCCCATTACACACGCCTGCTTTATTTCACTTTTATTACACAATTACTGCAGAAACATTTTGCCAATATTCTAAAAAGAATTCAGCCAAGAGATGATTTTAACACATTCTTAAATAAGTGCTTTAAATATTATCTGTGTACAGATTCAGTCAACTGCAATGATATGACAAAAAATCATAGATCATTTTCTGCAGCAGGCAAAAGCATCAGATACAAGTATATTATATATTATATTTATATATATATATATATATATATATATATATATATATATATATATATATATATATATACCACACACATGTGTATGTATAAATATATATATATGTGTGTGTGTGTGTGTGTGTGTGTGCAGTTTATTCATTACTTGGTGCACTTTACACTAAAACAGAACATTGAGTGTAAATTGCTTTGTTGTGATAAACTGTGCTGTAATTAAATGAGAGATATGTGATCCAGGTCTCACTTGATGTGATGATGATGTAATCAGAACGAGTTTTCATTCCAGCACAGCGACGTCTCACTTAAACCTCCCAAACACATCAAAGAATAAATGTGAATATTTCTACAGTGTGTGTGTGTGTGTGTGTGTGTGTGTGTGTGTGTGTGTGTGTGTGAATAATCTTGCTTATCAAAATGAACGAATCCTTTAATGAGTCATTGAACAAATGACTCGAGTCGTTTTCTGTCAGACTTAGCGATGCTTTACAAAAGTGTACAAATCACTCTCGGGGATGACGTGTGTGTGTGTGTGTGTGTGTGTGTGTGTGTGTTGTATATGTAATGAGACGCTCAGGATCATTAAACTAATGACTTATTAATTTCTGAATGTGTGTTAGTGTGTGTTTATTTACCTGCAGTTGAATGATTAATGATTATAATATCATTATTAAGTGTTGTGGTATGTTTATGGTGTTACACTTTAATGTCTACACTGATATAAAGGTCCTGTTGGTGCTGATAAAAGTCTGTAATAGATATTAGGAGAGAGGGCGTGGCCACGCCCCGCCCTGCCCCGCCCCGCCCCGCCACGCCCCGCTGCAGTTCAGCTCGGAGTTTCCTTGAGGTCATGTGATGTGTGGCGTCGCTCCTGGTCCTGTTTGCTGGCGGAGGTGAGGGGTTTGAGTCGGGCCGGGCCGAGCGTCGGCGCTGAGGAGGATTTGTGGGCGTGGCATGAACACGTCCTGTTGTGCTCCACGGGGACGTACCTCTTACTGAAACACTTCCAGCACTGCTTAAAGAGGATGTAGAGCATTTCCGACACGTTGAGGACCACGCACAGCGCAGACGTGCAGCCCATAATGTAGAGGAAGATCTTCTTCTCGGTGGCTTTGGAGATGTAGCAGTCCACGGTGTTGGGACAGGGGTCCTCTTCGCACCGGTACATCCGGGAAACCCCGAAGCTGTCATAAAGGAAGTAGAAGATGAGCAGCGTTCCCACCTCGAATCCGGTCTTCAGCGCCAGGCTGAGGAGGTAGGTGCAGAGCAGACCGCCGTCGATGCTGCCTCTGTCCTCGTACAGCTTACGTCCGTATTTCTTCTCGCGATGTTCTCGGTAGGCCACGTGCAGCGCCACCAGCAGGGACGGCGTGGACACCATGATGAGCTGCAGAGCCCACAGACGCGCCTGAGACACCGGGAAGAAGTGGTCGAAGCAGACGTTCCTGCACCCCACCTGCTGAGTGTTGCACACAAAATCATTCGCCTCGTCCTTCCACACGTTCTCAGCAGCAGCCACGAACACCAAGATCCGGAAGATGAAGACCACCGAGAGCCAGATCCGACCAATCACAGTCGAGTATTTATTTACACCGCTCAGAACGTTCTGCAGGAACACCCAGTTCATGTCTACTGAAGGGAACGACAACAAACAAACAAACAAACAAACACAAACACCTCATTACCATTTTATATACAGTTACAATCCAACAACATTTTAAACAAATATTATTATAATGCAGTGAAATGAGTCGCTATTGATTAGTGAATATGTGTAGTGTGTGTGTATAGTTTGTGTAGTGTGTGTGTACTGTGTGTGTATAGTTTGTGTACTGTGTGTGTAGTGTGTGTATAGTTTGTGTAGTGTGTGTGTACTGTGTGTGTATAGTTTGTGTAGTGTGTGTGTACTGTGTGTGTACTGTGTGTGTGTGTGTGTACTTGTGTTAGTGTGTGTGTGTGTGTATTTTGTGTAGTGTGTGTGTGTGTGTGTGTGTGTGTACTGGTGTGTGTGTGTATGTGTGTGTGTGTGTGTAGTTCTGTGTGTGTGTGTATGTGTGTGTGTGTGTGTACTGTGTGTGTAGTGTGTGTAGTGTGTGTGTACTGTGTGTGTACTGTGTGTGTGTGTGTGTGTACTGTGTGTGTGTGTGTACTGTGTGTGTGTGTGTGTGTGTATAGTGTTTGTGTAGTGTGTGTGTACTGTGTGTAGTTTGTGTAGTGTGTGTGTACTGTGTGTGTATAGTTTGTGTAGTACTGTGTGTGTATAGTTTGTGTAGTGTGTGTGTACTGTGTGTATAGTTTGTGTAGTGTGTGTGTTGTGTGTGTGTACTGTGTTGTGTACTGTGTGTGTAGTGTGTCTTTTTTATAGTGTAGTGTGTACTGTGTGTGTAGTTTGTGTAGTGTGTGTACTGTGTGTGTATAGTTTGTGTAGTGTGTGTGTACTGTCTTTATATAGTTTGTGTATGTGTTACTGTAGTGTTTGTGTGTGTGTGTAGTTGTGTAGTGTGTGTAGTGTGTGTGTGTGTGTGTACTGTGTTTATATAGTTTGTGTAGTGTGTGTACTGTGTGTGTATAGTTTGTGTAGTGTGTGTGTACTGTCTTTATATAGTTTGTGTAGTGTGTGTTGTGTACTGTAGTGTGTGTGTGTGTGTATAGTTTGTGTAGTGTGTGTGTGTACTGTCTTTAGTTTGTGTATAGTTTGTGTAGTGTGTGTGTACTGTGTGTGTATAGTTTGTGTAGTTTGTATAGTGTGTGTATCGTGTTTGTTTATAGTGTGTGTATTGTGTACAGTGTGTGTATAGTGTTTATATAGTTTGTGTAGTGTGTATAGTGTGTGTACTCTGTTTATATAGTTTGTGTAGTGTGTATAGTGTTTATATAGTTTGTGTAGTGTGTGTATAGTGTGTGTATAGTGTTTATATAGTTTGTGTAGTGTGTATAGTGTGTGTATTGTGTTTATATAGTTTGTGTAGTGTGTATAGTGTGTGTATTGTGTTTATATAGTTTGTGTAGTGTGTATAGTGTGTGTATGTGTATATAGTGTGTGTAGTGTGTATAGTGTGTGTATAGTGTTTATATAGTTTGTGTAGTGTGTATAGTGTTTATATAGTTTGTGTAGTGTGTATAGTGTGTGTATAGTGTACAGGTGTGTGTAGTGTGTTATATAGTTTGTGTGTGTAGTGTGTGTTGTGTTTATATAGTTTGTGTGTGTGTGTATAGTGTGTGTGTTTATATGTTTGTATAGTGTGTGTAGTGTGTATAGTGTTTATATAGTTTGTGTAGTGTGTATAGTGTGTGTATAGTGTTTATATAGTTTGTGTAGTGTGTGTATAGTGTGTGTAGTTTGTGTAGTGTGTGTAGTGTGAGTTGGGTCATGTTGGGAATCCGGATGTAGATTATTGTGTGTTCCACTTTCATTCTGACACTGCAGAACTGTTTCACATTCTCATGTTCCTCTATACTACTACTGTTGTGTGTGTGTGTGTGTGTGTGTGTGTGTGTGTGTGTGTGTGTGTGTGTGTGTGTGTGTGTTACTAATGTCAAGTAAATATAGTGTAGAGTTTTAGTTTTTCAGTGTTTCATTTTTTTTTCTCCTGATGTTTGTGTGTGAATGTGATTTGTGTGTGAATGTGATATTTGTGTATAAATGTGATGTTTGTGCGTGAATGTGATTTGTGTGTGAATGTGATATTTGTGTATAAATGTGATGTTTGTGCGTGAATGTGATTTGTGTGTGAATGTGATATTTGTGTATAAGTGTGATGTTTGTGTGTGAATGTGATTTGTGTGTGAATGTGATATTTGTGTATAAATGTGATGTTTGTGTTGAATGTGTATTTGTGTGTGAATGTGATGTTTGTGTATAAATGTGATGTTTGTGTGTGAATGTGATTTGTGTGTGAATGTGATATTTGTGTATAAATGTGATGTTTGTGTGTGAATGTGATTTGTGTGTGAATGTGATATTTGTGTATAAATGTGATGTTTGTGCGTGAATGTGATTTGTGTGTGAATGTGATATTTGTGTATAAATGTGATGTTTGTGCGTGAATGTGATTTGTGTGTGAATGTGATATTTGTGTATAAATGTGATGTTTGTGCGTGAATGTGATTTGTGTGTGAATGTGATATTTGTGTATAAATGTGATGTTTGTGTGTGAATGTGATTTGTGTGTGAATGTGATATTTGTGTATAAATGTGATGTTTGTGCGTGAATGTGATTTGTGTGTGAATGTGATATTTGTGTATAAGTGTGATGTTTGTGTGTGAATGTGATGTTTGTGTATAAGTGTGATATTTGTGTATAAATGTGATGTTTGTGTATAAATGTGATGTTTGTGTGTGAATGTGATTTGTGTGTGAATGTGATATTTGTGTATAAATGTGATGTTTGTGTGTGAATGTGATTTGTGTGTGAATGTGATATTTGTGTATAAATGTGATGTTTGTGTGTGAATTGTGTTTGTGTATAATGTGATATTTGTGTATAAATGTGATGTTTGTGTATGAATGTGATGTTTGTGTATAAATGTGATATTTGTGTGTGAATGTGATGTTTGTGTATAAATGTGATATTTGTAGATGTGTTATATTTGCTTATGATAATGAGGATTTGTTGTGGGATAAACAGAGATTAAATGTGGATATAAATATCTAAACAGAGGTGTAACTACACACACACACACACACACACACACACACACACACACACAGAGAATGTATAGGTCTAAAACTCCTCACCTGCTGGGTTTGTGTAGGTTTCTGTTCAGTTCTCGTGGTTTTTGTGGAGCCGGTCTCTCCGTCTCTCCGTCTCTCCGTGTCTCCGTCTCTCCGTCTCTCCGTGTCGTTTCCTGATGATGATGATATTTGGAAGGCAAATAGACCTGATGGTTGAGTCTCACCTGTTTGGTTATAGTGGGCGGAGCTTAGCCGTGTGGATACAGCAAACACACAGTGCAACGTGATACCTGTGTGTGTCACGGCCTTCACTTCCATCAGGATGGGTTTCTAAGCGCACGACACCGTGTACTGGGTTATAATGCTTTATATTGCTTTATAACACTCTATACTGTCCTGTTACACTATACTGCTTTATAACGCTCTATAACGTTCTATAATGCTCTATACTGTCATAATACACTATACTGCTCTATAACGCTCTATACTGCTCTATAATGTTCTATAACACTCTATAACATTATACATCACACACATCAAAGATCTTTGTAACGTATTGTGTGCAAACTCAGCATTGAAAGTAAAAAAGCAGAGGTGTGTGTGTGTGTGTGTGTGTGTGTGTGTGTGTGTGTGTGTGTGTGTGTGTGTGTGTGTGTGTGTGTGTGTGAGAGACACCACAGGCATTAATAGTTAATCTTACACTCACAGAGATCTGATGTCTCCAACCAACATCAAACTTTTACCTGTTTAATAGTATGGCTGGTGTGTGTGTGTGTGTGTGTGTGTGTGTGTGTGTGTGTGTGTGTGTGTGTGTGTGTGTGTGTGTGTGTGTGTGTGTGTCAGACTGTATGACAGGAGTATTTTATGAAATTAGTGAGTGATTGACAGCCTACATTATGTAAAACAGGTATAACAGGTATGTGTGATGTGTGTGTTGTGTATGTACGTGTGTGTGTGTGTGTGTGTGTGTGTTGTGTATGTACGTGTGTGTGTGAGTATGTGTCACTGTGTGTGTGATATGTGTGTGTGTGTGTGTAGGGTGTGTGTGTATGCGGTGAATGTGTGGTGTGTGTGTGTATGTACGTGTGTGTGATGGTGTGTGTGTGTGTGATGTGTGATGTGTGTGTTGTGTATGTACGTGTGTGTTGTGTATGTACGTGTGTGTGAGTGTGTGATGAGTGTGTGTGTGTGTGTGTATGTACGTGTGTGTGTGAGTATGCGGTGTGTGTGAGTGGTGTGTGTGTGTGTGTGTGTGTGTGCGCGCGCGCGTGTGTTCTCTTTGTCCCTGAGAACTCATTACATTCAGTTCGATGCTCCGTCCAGCAGGTGGCGCACTGACGTCACTGTGCAGCATCGTGTGGTTGCCAGGTTGGGTTTAGAAACGCTGTGCTGTTTACAAAATAAAAATACTGTAAGAAAACGTTTAAAGCATTAAAAATCCATTAATAATTAGAATATATTTTACATTTAAATAGAATTATATAAAATATATAATTTTTATAACGCGTATAAAGTTTAAATCATTTATTACTGTATTGGTTTTGTCAATCTGGCAACCTCGCTCTCCACAGAACAAGATGGCGGCGCTCAGCGTCTCACAACAACAGTCCTTAT